>OX393554.1:16868697-16913697 GCA_947650365.1 Chamaelirium japonicum
CTTCCACCACACAAGAGGACGCTGAGAAGGTAACAGTGAAACCTAAATCAGCTAACCTACTAATGGAGACCAGATTGATCGACACACGAGGAGCATAAAGTACATCAGGGAGTGAGATGCGACCACTAGGGTCTGAGGAGGTCGTGATGGATCCCTGACAAGAGACCATCAAAGGGGAATATTCAGCAGTGCGAATTTGAAACTCTGGGGGCACACGACCACAATCAGTGAGCACAAAAGCGTCGGAAGTCAAGTGGTGAGATGCCCCCGAGTCTAGAATCCAAGGGGCACTCAGATGACACTGAGCGGCGGTAGATGAGGTGGCAAAAGGTCCCATCGCGATTGCCATAGATAACTGAAATGGGAAGGTGCCTTGAAGGATAACTGGGTTTACCAAGGTGAACAGTGACTGATTATGCTGTGATGATGTTTGCTTTCTTCTTACACCTCTTGTACATAGGGCACTTCTAAAGGCCTTTCTTTGAGCAGATTAGCAACTAACTGAGCCAAGGCTGAACCAGAGCTGAAAACAGAACTGAAAACCGAGCTGAACCGAGCTGAAAATTGAGCTGAACCAGAACTGAAAAACCGAGCTGAAAATCGAGCTAAACCAGAACTGAAAACAGAGCTGAAAACCGAAGTATGAACTGGTATGAACCGAACCTGAGCAGTGAACCTGTTTGAACCGGTGAGTTGGCACTCAAGTTTAAGTGATGTGAATCTAACCGTAGGTGAAGCGAATGGCTGAGATCGAGCTAAGTTCACCCTTTAGTCAGTCATCGTTCCTCATCTCAGCGGCGTGATACCAATCTCAGCGGCGCCGTCCTTCTCTTCGACGTCTCCGACGACGCAAATCTGATCGGAGATCAGCCGATCTCTTCAGCTGATCCAATGAGGCAAGTAGCTGGGTAGAAGATGCTCGCCGGAGCTTGATCTAGTTGCAGATCAGATGAGAATCACGTCGAAGAAGAGCCGGTTGCAATAGATCTGGACCAAATCTGAGATCCTCTCTCTTCGATCTCTTCTCCGGCAGATCCGACGCACCTCTCCAGCTGCGGTGTACTCCAAATCTGCTGCGATCAGATCTGGCTCAGCTTCCAGATCCTCTTACACACATCCGTCGAGTGCTGCTTCTCCTTCTCTTCGATCGGATCTCAGATCTGGACCAGATCGCAACTAGAGTAGATCCTGATCGAGGCCTTCGATTCGGGTTGCGATGAAGGCTAGGGCTTCAATTCAGAGATCGATGTAGAAACCCGATGCAAGAGCTCGATGAAGGCTGCGATCAAGCTCGATGAAGGACTGAGTTTGGATTGAAGGAAGCCCTGCTCTACCAGAGACCCATTAGGGCTCTGATACCGTGTTAGAGAGAAAGAGTAAATTGGGAGTAAAAGGATTAGGTTTACTCATTGGGGCAAATGCCCTATATATCACTATACAAGAGATGGGGTCACCAAAGGGTGAGCATACCCAAAAGAGACTAAAAGAGCCTATACAAGGATTAAAAATTAATCTACACACTCTAACAATATATATATATATATATATATATATATATATATATATATATATATATATATAGGGATGCTTGGTTGCGCTGTGCGCTGCCGGGCGGAAATGCGCTGTGCGACAAACGTCGTCCGATTCACACTGATCAAACGGCCCGCAACTGCTCCCGCTCCCGCACCGCACCGCACTGCACCGCACCGCACAGCAACCCGACAGCCGACCGTCCGATCGTGCCCATCCGCCCGATCGAGCGGCCGTTACAGCTTTCGCTGTTACTGTAGCGGCTACAGTAACAGCGAAAACTGTTACTGGCCGTTCGATCGAAAAGGATTTATGGGAATCGAGTGGCCAGTAACAGTTTTCGCTGTTACTGTAGCGGCTACAGTAACAGCGAAAACTGTTTCTGGCCGTTCGATCGAAACGGATTGATTCGATCGAGTGGCCAGTAACAGTTTTCGCTGTTACTGTAGCCGCTACAGTAACAACGAAAGCTGTAACGACCGCTCGATCGGGCGGATGGGCACGATCGGACGGTCGGCTGTCGGGTTGCTGTGCGGTGCGGGAGCGGGAGCGGTTGCGGGTCGTTTGATCAGTGCGAATCGGACGGTGTTTGTCGCACAGCGCATTTTCGCCCGGCAGCGCACAGCGCAACCAAGCATCCCTCTCTCTCTCTCTCTCTCTATATATATATATATATATATATATATATATATATATATATATATAAAGAGAGAGAAATGATAAAATGCGACATGCGGTGGGGTGTCGCACCGCAACCATCTGATGCATCGCTGCATGCGTGCGACGCACGCAGTGGGTGCATCGGACGGCTGCAGTGCGATACCACACACACCGCATCGTAACGATCCCCCCCCCCCTCTCTCTCTCTCTCTCTATATATATATATATATATATATATATATATATATATATATATATATATATATATATATATATATATATATATAGGGCTGGGATCCGTTGACAACCCAAAATGGGAGGTAAATTTACCTCCCATTTTAAACTTGATTCAATCGGTGGATAAAGGTTTCCGAATTTGCTGATTTTTTGTGAGGATGATCAACATGGCAAGTTGATCATCCTCACAAAAAATCAGCAAATTCGAAAACTTTTAAGGGCGTTAAATGTGTTATTCAAATTAACGGTTCAAATAGACGGTTCAGAAACGTTTGATTCAATCGGCGCCCTTAGAAGTTTCAGATTTTGTTGATTTTTTGTGAGGATGATCAACTTGCCATAGTGATCATCCTCACAAAAAATCAACAAAATTTGAAACTTCTAAGGGCACCGATTGAATCAAATGTTTCTGAACCGTCTATTTGAACCGTTAATTTGAATAACACATTTGACGCCCTTATAAGTTTCAGAATTTGCTGATTTTTTGTGAGGATGATCAACGTGCCATGTTGATCATCCTCACAAAAAATCAGCAAATTCGGAAACCTCTAACCAATGATTATGGCGAGTTATAAGTGGGAGGTAAATTTACCTCCCATTTTGGGTTGTCAACGGATCCCACCCCATATATATATATATATATATATATATATATAGGTCGGGATCCAGGAGAACACTACTTTGACACAAAGTTAGACACACATCATCCAAATCGTTAGGTAGAGGTTTCATAATTTATTGATTTTTTGTAAGGATGATCATCTTTTCTTGGATAGCATATCCATAAAAAATCAGCACATTCTAAACCCTTTAGGTGCATCAAATCTAAAAGGCATTATTGATCGTTCATTTTAACCATTAAATTGAAGAGAACATTTGATCAGTCTATAGGTTTTAGAATGTGTTGATTTTTTGTTGATGTGCTATCTAAGGTAAGGTTATCACCCTCTCATAAAATTAAGAAATTCTTAAACCTTTATCTAGGGTTTTGGAGATGTGTGTCTAACTCTGTGGCAAAGTAGCGTGTCCCTGGATCTCGTCCCATATACATATATATATATATATATATATATATATATATATATATATATATATAGAGAGAGAGAGAGAGAGAGAGAGGAATGTTACAGTGAGCTGTGAGCTACGGGTGGAGAAAATGAGCTGCCCTCATTTTGATCCCCCTAGGAGTTTTGGAATTTGATGAAATTTGGTGAGGGTGTTATCTAGGATAAGATGATCATCTTCACCAATTTTTATCAAATTCCAAAACTTATAGGGTCATCAAATGGTAGAAGCAAAATTAATGGTGACTGCGGACGGTAGATAATGATTCTACCATTTGATGATCCTAGAAGTTTTAGAATTTGATGAAAATTGGTGAGGATGATCATCTTATCCTAGATAACACCCTCACCAAATTTCATCAAATTTCAAAACTCCTAGGGGGATCAAAATGAGGGCAGCTCATTTTCTCCACCCGTAGCTCACAGCTCAACGTAACAGCCCTCTCTCTCTCTCTCTCTCTCTCTCTCTCTCTATATATATATATATATATATATATATATATATAATGACAATACATTACGGCTGCTTAACGTACAGTCACGCCCCTCCGGGTTTTTTTTTTTTGGAGGTTGATCATCTACCCCTTGATAGCACACACAAAAAATTTCAGCTCATTCCAAAACCTATAGGCCATTCAAATATGCTCGGCTTTTATCGGTCATTCATTTTTACCGTCAATTTGATGAACACATTTGAATGGCATATAGGTCTTGGAATGAGCTGAAATTTTTTGTGTGTGCTATCAAAGGGGAGGTGATCAATCCCCCAAAAAAAAATATAAAAAACCCCCTAAGGGGGTGCCGCATGATAAGCGGGCGCACAATATCAGCACTTTGCTGGTGATTATTTTTAATTACGTTGATAGATTATGCTCGGCTTCATCTTTTGCAGAACATGGGGAGGGGCTTCAAATTCTCCACTATGAAGTTGGACAGAAATACGAACCTCACTTTGACTACTTTAATGATGAGCTCAATACTAAGAACGGGGGACAGCGCATAGCTACCGTTCTCATGTATCTGTATGCATCTTACTCACATCTTCCTCCACGAAATGGTTACATCAATCTGCTTCCCGACAGAAGCAACTCATACAATCCATTTCTTCATTTTTTGGCTTTTGCTGCCTGTACAGTTCGGATGTTGAAGAAGGTGGTGAGACTGTGTTCCCTTCAGCCAAAGTAAATAGCAGTTCTTTATCGTGGTACAATGAGCTATCAGAGTGTGGAAAGAAGGGTCTTTCTGTTAAACCGAGGATGGGCGATGCGCTGCTCTTCTGGAGCATGACGCCTGATGCCACTCTCGATCCGTCAAGTTTGCATGGTGAGTTGTTTATAGTCGCTCAGCCTAGAAACTTTTTCTTTTTCAGTACGATATGTGCTAGTCCATTGAAAGATTCGAGTTAAATTGCTTTTTGGGCTGGTACTGTTTCTTGTGAAATGCATATCATCAACTACAAGCTGCTGCCCTTCACAACAGCTGTAGGTTTCTTTTGTTGAAAATATTACTTGGTTTACAGCTCTGTTCTTTTTCTTAACTCTTGTAGGTGGATGCCCTGTCATCAAAGGAAATAAGTGGTCGTCTACAAAATGGATGCGTGTATATGAGTATAAGATTTAATTTATCATACTAAAGGTACTCTCCTGCTCCCACTAAATTTAAACAAGCTTTAAACAATCTTCCACAATACAGGTGTGTTATTGTCATAACATTGCACCATGGTTTCAAAACGTGGCCGCTACCGAGTTGTACCGGCCAGTACCGATACTTGATCCGTTTTGGCCGTTACCGGTATGTTCAGGACCTTCCAATTCGTATATACCGAGTCAGTCCCGTATCAGCCGATTCGGCCGAGTAGCACCAGCTATTATTTGCAAAAAAAAAAAAAAAATCCATTTTTTGTATGAAAGACCAAAACTGGTATTAGCTCAAGCCGGCGGATACCAAGTCAACTCAACCGAGTTGACTTGGTTTGGTCCAGGCCGATACTGCGATCGATACCTTGTTTTAAAACCTTACAGTGCCTAGACAATTTGATTTTACACATGACATTATATATGATCAGAGTAATATCTGTATGCTTCAGAACCTAGTTGGATCCACTTATCACTTCTCAATTTCAATTTTTAGTTATGGCATATTCAATTGTGTCGCTTCTTTCTAGTTTCTAGCACCTAGAGACTCTTTCTTTTTTTTTGAACAATCCTAGATACTTTCTACGCATGGGAATGTTGTTTCATTTTAGCTCTCTGGCTTATACTTTATGCCATATAATGCAATTCCCTATATCAAATATTGCCTTCCACCTCCTCCATCAGGATCTCGTATTTTAGGGGAACTTCAGAGGGTTGCTCCGTGTTTGCGTGGGTTTAAATTGTGTAACAAACAAGTTAGGCCTCCCTACCCACCAACCAGCCTTTTTAGATTACTTGGCATGCCCCTCTCATACAAGTTTGTCTTGGTCCACTTTTTGGAACCAATGTAGAAGGTTGACACCCTCATAGTTGCACAATTCGCAAGGTATTAGAAAGTTCATGGATCCAAGGCAAAACAAAATATTCAGTGGTCTGACTTTGTGAATTATTCACAAATAATTCATCATTTTAGATAAATCTATGTGAAAATTATTTAACTTCATTGTTATTATTATTTTATATGTTGTATGATTAATACAAAAAATCCATGTAATGTACCATATTTAATGTTTTGTGCTTTCTAACTTTTGGTAAACTCATTATGAGCATTCTGGATTTTTTTCCGAATTCGAAAATTTGCTCCCTCATTGAATTATTCCCGAACGACGAAATTGTTTCTACCAGAAGCTGGCCTGAAAATCTTCTGAATCTTCCTATAGTCGATCCCTACTTGATGGAACAACACCTGGATAATGATGATGATTTTTTTTTAATATTAAAACCTTTACTTGTTCGATACTTTGTTGCGTCCACTTTATAACTTAGACATTGTTCACCTATTTCATTGTCTTTGTTGCCACGGCCTATCTTATTACTTGTATCGGAAGATAACTTGTTCACTTAATGAATTTTTTTTTTTTTTTGAGATAAGTTTCAAAAAACATCTATAACAAGTAAATAAGTATCCATCCATAACTTCTTCAACATTGGATATAGAGAAATGCTATCCATACCGATAGCTTTAACCGAATGGTCTACACAGAATGACGTGACATCCAATCGCAACTTCCCTTTGACTCCGCTCCAGGCTGAGTGCGATTCACTGGTTGGGGTTGGGCGAAACGGACGGCTGTGATCGCGACACGTCATTCTGTGTGAATGATTCGGTAAGAGCTTGGGGGTAAATAGTATTTTCCTTGGATATATAACAAGTTCTATCTCTACTCATTTTACTTTTTTTTTTTGCCAGATTGAAGTGATATGTTGGGTTGATAGGATTGTATCAGCGATAGCTCCACATCGAGAGAGAATAAAACCCTGGTTATTTGTTCCCCCCCACCCCCCCCTTTCCGAAAAAAAAAAAAACTCGTTCTTTGCGATCTGCGGCTGAGCTTCTCGGGGAGATATTGTTGGTAATTGATTACTGATAATTTTGATTGTACTGTTGAATACTAGGGTTTTAAAGATAATAAACAACTTACTGACGTGGCAGTGAAGTAGAAGTATGTGGCATGTAAAACAGTAACAGCTCAATCCCATGGTCCGTTTTCTGCCGATAGCATCGGAGATTTGGAGGTTCCTCCCACTGGGTCGTGGGTGGAAGCCGAACGCATACATATAGAGGCGTGTTACGTTGCGCTGTGCGCTGCCCCGGCTGGGAAATGCGCTGCGCGATTTTCAGCCGTCCGATCGTGCGGATCGGCTGCAAACCTGTGAGAAAACCCCCGCCCGTCTGATCCCTTGGGCCGCGCCGTCTGATCCCGTGCAGCGCTCCCCCGCCCGGCCGTCTGATGGTTCGGGTGGATTCCTGGCCGTTTGATACCGTGAAGTGCACCACCGATCGGCGTATATTTGTCGGTTCGATTCCCATCCGTTGGATCGATGGGAATCGAACGGTCAAATATGATTTTCGCTGTTACTGTAGCGGCTACAGTAACAGCGAAATCTATTTTTGCCCGTTCGATTCCCATCGATCCAACGGATGGGAATCGAATTGATTCCCATCCGTTGGATCGATGGTAATCGAACGGCAAAAAATGAATTTTGCTGTTACTGTAGCCGCTACAGTAACAGCGAAAATCATATTTGACCGTTCGATTCCCATCGATCCAACGGATGGGAATCGAACCGACAAATATATGCCGATCAGTAGTGCACTGCACGGTATCAAACGGCCAGGAATCCACCCGAACCATCAGACGGTCGGGCGGGGGAGCACTGCACGCGATCAGACGGCGCGGTTTATGGATCAGACGGGCGGGGTTTTCGCGTGGTTTTACAGCCGATCCGTACGATCGGACGGCTGTAATTCACGCAGCGCATTTCCAACGGGGGCAGCGCACAGCGCAACCTAACACGCCTATATATATATATATATATATATATATATATATATATATATATATATATATATATATATATATATATATATATATATATATATATATATATATATATATATATATATATATATATATATATATTGTCTATGATATGTTGATCATCCTCACAAAAAATCAGCATATTCTAAAACCTCTAGGTGCATCAAATGTGCTCTTCAAATCAACGGTTTAAATTAACAGTCGAAAACCGTTGATTTGAAGAGCATATTTGATGCACCTAGAGGTTTTAGAGTGTACTGATTTTTTGTGAGGATAATCAACATACCATAAACAACATATCTACAAAAAATCAGCACATTCTAAAATCGGAATCCAACGATTAGGGTGCTAGGTATATATATGGTTGTTAGGATGCAGTGTGCAGTGTCGCACTGCAGTTGCCTGATGCACAGCTATGGTGCGTGTGCGAAGCATTCTAACACACACACACACACACACACACACACACACACACACACACACACACACACACATATATATATATATATATATATATATATATATATATATATATATATATATATATATATATATATATATATATATGAGGGCTGGGTTTCTATGACATGTCATAGGGAGTACCCTATGACATATGGTGAATTAGTAATGCTAGAATGTGCTGAATTTTTTTGAGGGTGATCACCTGTCCACAAAAAATCAAAGCATTCTAAAACTTGTTGGGGCATCAAATGCTAGAAGCTTTATCGGCCATCCATTTTAACCGTTAAATTGAAAATAATATTTGATGCCTCTAGAACTTTTAGAATGAGTCGATTTTTTGCGCGGGTCCTATCTAAGATAGGGTGATCATCCTCATAAAAATTCAGAACATTCTAAATATTTTAAGGTTACTAACTCACCATATGTCATAGGGTACTCCCTATGACATGTCATAGGAACTCATTTCCCTATATATATATATATATATATATATATATATATATATATATATATATATATATATATAGGGGGCGGGGAGCCTGCACCCGGGGTGCAGCGTTAACGCTGCACCGCCCCCTTGTTTTACCTACCTAGAAGTTTTGGAATTGGATGAAATTTGGTGAGGGTGTTGTCTAGGGTAAGGTGATCATCCTCACAAATTTTCATCAAATTCCAAAACTTCTACGGGGTTCAAATGGTCGAAGCAAAATCAGCCGTTCGCAGTCACCGTTAAAATCTGCAGATTAAGCTTCGACCATTTGACCCCCTTAGAAGTTTTGGAATTTGATGAAAATTTGTAAGGATGATCATCTTACCCTAGACAACACCCTCACCAAATTTCATCCAATTCCAAAACTTCTAGGTAGGTAAAACAAGGTTGAGGTGCAGCGTTAACGCTGCACCCCGGGTGCAGGCTCCCCGCCCCCATATATATATATATATATATATATATATATATATATATATATATATATATATATATATATATATATATATATATATATATATATATATATATATATATATATATATATATATATATATATATATATATATATATATATATATATATATATATATATATATATGAGCTGACAGCCTATTTATCAATTTGTGCAGTCATCTCCCTAGCCATCTGATGTAAATCATTGGCCATTTGTTTTTTTTTAAACACAGCTGTAATCAACTGTAACCCACTCTCCACCCTCATCCTCTCTCTCTCTCTCTCTCTCTCTCTCTCTCTCTCTCTCTCTCTCTCTCTCTCTCTCTCTCTCTCATGCTCGAGCGGCAGCCCCAGACCAGCCCCCCCTCCCCGACCAGCCTCCGGCTCCGGCATCCCATCTCCGGCCACCTTCCCCTCCGTCAGGCCAACCCAACTGGGGAATCACGGGTGCCTGCCGGAGGGGGCGACTGTGATTCCTCAGTCGGGCTGGCCTGACGGAGGGAAAGGTGGCCGGAGATGGGGTGCCAGAGCCGGAGGGGAGAGGAAGGGGTGCCGGTGCTAGAGGGGGAGGAGAAGGGGGCTGCCGGTGGTCTGGGACTGTCGGAGGGGGAGGAGGAGGGGGTGCCGGTTGCCGGAGGGGCGAATGTGATTCACCAGTTGGCCGGGGGGAGGGCCTACCGGAAGGGATGATGGTGGTCGAGGAGAGAGAGAGAGAGAACAAAAGAGAGAGACATAATGTTTTCTGTTTTTTTATTTTTTTTGGGATCCAACTGTGTACACAACTGTCTTTTGATCAGATAAAAAATCAATGGCTGAAAAACAACCACGTGGCTGGTAGCCTATATTGAAATTGGCTGTCAACCCACCTCCCATTTTCTCTATATATATTGCAATTTTTTTAAATATCTAGATAAATATTGGAATTTTGATTTCTGTGATCCGATGAATCTCTCGAGTAACGAATGGAACAGTTCGGACAGTATAAGCAGCAAGAAATCAAGCTGTATGGGGGAGTTCCTCATCTCCAATTGCAGGATCTTACTTGATTCACCAATCTGTCAAGTAAATAGAAAGTTAGGGCAAATTGCAATAACCTCCCCTCAACAACAGCTCATTTAATATTGGTCTCTCGACTATTTTTTTGAGCAATTTGATCCTTGAGCGTTTTATCCTGAAAATACCTTATTAATTTTCAACAAGACACAAAATTATTTTAAAACATTTCACTTGTGCTTACAAGACAAGGGTATTTCTGGACTAAAAGTTGACTGAGGGGGTTAAATGCAGACGAAGCATAGTTCAGGGATTAAATTGTTCAAAAAAATAGTTGAGCGACCAATACGAAATGAGATGTATAGTTCAGGAGAGGTTTTTGTAATTTGCTCTAGAAGTAAACCCACTTAGTCAAGTAAACTGGTCGGTAAAGGCTAGTAAATTCTTTTTTTAGCCCTTGTTGGTATCCAACAGTAAAGTAAATAGAATTTTTATTTGATTTCATTCGTGAATAATATGAGCTTACACCACATCAGATTGAGTTGCTCCAATACACAATCCATTGAAATAACACAAATTAGTCAAGTAAAAGTAAATTATTTTGATTTACTTTACTTGACTTTTTTTTAATACAAATGGGTTTAATTAAATTTGGTCGATGATTTACTTTACTTGTAAAAACGTCGACCGGATAAAAACACCTTCTTCACTTCTGCATCCAAATATATAGTATGAAAAAATGGCTATTATCTATCCACCAAATACACTCATAAGTCGATTCCTCATCTTTTATCTTTTTTTTTTTTTTTTTGAAAGGGATCTCACGATCAGTACATCACATGTTAATGTTTTAGAGAACAAGAGTGACCAGGGTTTGAGTCGTCAACCTGCGTGTAATATTACCACATAAGAGCATGGATAAGCCCGCCACAAAGACGGGAGATAAGTCCGCCCCAAAGACAAGAGGAAAAGTCGACAAGATACCACAACTTGCCGAATGGGGGGCAAGTGCTTTGCCATTGGGATGTGACATTTTTTTTGTACATCAAATCTGTCACTGCATCATGGTCTTCAGATCATCATACACAAGGGCATGAAGGGCCTGGGGTAACACAAGGTCACAGTATCCCCTTGCACCGGACAAACGTACCCCCTGGGCCATCCAGTGGGCCGTACTATTTTTCTTCCGAGAAATCCATATCACATCTACACCCTCCAAGTGATCCCATGCCTTCAGATATGACATAAATAATAGAGCACAACTCTTTCGAGGTTCCTCTGCCGAGAAGCAATGTATCTCGCGCTCTGGTAGCATCAATTAGGACCACCACCCGACAATGGATCCACTGTCGCAACTCCACCAGCGCTCCCTCAATCACACTTAACTCAGCCAGCAAAGAAGAGCTAGCCTGAAAGCAGAATGATAAAGGTGTCCAATCTACTCATGTAGAATGATCAGTTCGTGATTGTGAACATGTTACGTCGTGAGTGCTCAAACACTACTACACATGAGATCATGAATCACTCATGGAGTATTATCCGAATTATTCGACGGCCCAAGGCATGCTTCAAAAACTTGTGAATTATTAGCAAAATATGCGAATAATTAACAGATTTGTCTATTTTTTATGCTACAGCTATCGATATATATATTTTTTTTCATAAGAATTCATATGAAATGGTTAATGTAATACAATATATTTTATGCTTTATGTTTTCAAACTTTTGACGAACTAAGTTTGAACTTTTAGGATTTTTTTTCGAACTCTGAATTTTGCCCCTTGCCGTATTATTCCAGAATGCCGAATTTGCTATGGTTTTTTGAACCCGACGTTCCAAATATCGAATTCTTAAGTGTTTAATTTCTCAATTAATGGAGAACCTACCGATCATTTTAACTTAAAAAAATAATTTTGAACTTGATAATCTAAGAATATGTTTTTTGGAATACTGGGTTCCCCTGACATGAAAAATAAATCCCGCGGAAGTGTCCGATATTCGAAATACTAGGCTCCTCTAACATGAAAAAGAAATCCAATGAATGTGGCAGGGCGCCTGTTGTGCCGCTTGTACAACGCTTGTTAGTGCTTAGAGCAAATGATATACCCAGGTTCGAATCTTACCTTGCTTGCAATATTGCCACATAGGTGTAGGCCTGTCAATCTGGCCCTTTGGAGAGGGTACCCTACCTAGCCTGGCCCCCCAAAGCCCTCCCCGCCAAGGGCCTGAGGGTCGGGTCGGGCCAGGGAAACCTATGGCCCGGCCCTGCCATCCATTAACACTTATTAAGAGGCTAAATCAACAGCTAATTAAGTGGGACTAATCAGTAATTAATCGGTCACTCACTGTAACCCTATAGGAATTGGAGTTATCAAGTTTGGATATATTAGTATTAGAAGTATTATATAACACTCATAAGACTTATAGTACTTTTTAAGCCTATTATCAGCCTCAAACACGAATAAATGAGTGGGGTTTTAAATGAATGCCAAAAGCCTAAGGGCACAAGCATAATAGTAGTTTAGGGAGGAAAAAAAGTTTTAACCATTTCTTAATGACCTAACTGAATAAATAAATATCTCGATATATCCTTAACTTAGTGATATCAACTTGACCCTTGATCGGCCCTGGCCCTTGAAGGGTCGAACTAGGGCCCAGCATTTTTCTGGCCCTGAAGGGCTAGGGTCGGGCTAGGGCCTACCTCGTAAAACAAAGGGTCGGGTCCGATTTGACCCCAAACCTATCCTGGCCCTGCCCTTTGACAGGCCTACATAGGTGCACGGATAAAACAACCATAATTGCGAGAGATAATCCCATCACAAAGACGTGACCCACAAGTTTGATTACACAACCTGCTAGATTGGGCGCAGGTGTTTTGCCACTAGTATGTGTCCTCAATCGTATCATGGGGGCCACTTTTAAAAATATTTTTTAATAATATAATTTTTATTTAAATATTATTTAAAAACAAGTTCTTTCATATGGGGAGTCGAAGCATGTGATCTATTATCTTGAGGTTTTCATAAGCAAATCCTTTTTTTTTTTTGGTAGGGAACTCTATAGTGGTCAATGGACATCACCCATTAGTGTATCTGCACAAAATAGACCAAGCATTGAAACTCGTCATAGGTGTGAAAGAAATGCTCTGAGTTTTATTAAGGGGGACTTAGTGAGCCGTCCTTGATAAAAAGATCCTTTAAACCTAAGTCCTTAGAAATGTTGTGGACGGAATTGCCCTCCACAGCATTTAAAATTTTCTTTTGAAATGCCACCACGCCCCCCCTCCCCCGCCGCCGCCGCTGCCAGACCTAACCGAACCCCCCATCACCATCGGACCTAACCGAACCCCGCCCCCCCGCCCTCGCGACTGCTGGACCTAACCGAACCCCCCCCCCCCCCCCCCCCCCCCCCCCCCCCCCCCAATCTAATCTACAGGCCATGGGATGAACCCTAGACCTAGGATTTCTTAACCTAAAACCGAATGGTCGAGGTCACAGGGGGTCGAGCTCTCGTTGAGGGCTGGGGTCGTCGGGGTCGAGGTCGCCGGGGTCAAGGTCGGGGTCGGAGTCGAGCTCGTCGAGGTTGAGGTTGGGATCGCCGGGGGTCGAGGTCACGCCGCTGCTCTCGTTATTGCTGTCGCCGCTCGGGTGAGAAATAGGGGAAGGTGGGTTAGTATCAGGTTTATCACGAAAAGGCAAGGGATCTTAGGCAAAATGAAACTGCCTAAGATCCTGTTTACAGGATGGATCTATTTTCAGGGACCTTAGGCACATTAGCCCTTTTACTAGGGAAATTTTATTCATACCCCAAAAATCTGTAATTAGCCCCCGTATCCCTAGCGTTTCTCAATAACTTACTCAACAATCCTTTAATACCAACAATGCCCTTTTTTTTATACCCCAAACCCCAAAGCCCCTGTTCAGCGTCTTTTGTACCCCAACCCAACCCAATGTTCGTTTAAACTTAGCCCACGCCCAACCCGTCGGGTTGTGCGGGGTGGGTTCGGGTTAACCGGCCCAAAGTCGGGTTGGGTTCGGGTTGGCCCGCCCAAGTTGCAGCTAGGGGTGGCAATGAGTCGTGTCGTGTCTAGTTTCGTGTCGTGTCCAAAAACCCTAGACCCGGACCCGACCCGTTTAACTAATCGTGTCTAGATCCTAAACCCGTACCCGACTCGCTAATAAACAGATAGACACGATAAGACCCGATAAGACCCGTTTACCACCCGGATCTATTCAGTTGACCCGATCCGACCCAATCCGACTTGACCCGACCTGACCCGAAAGACCCACTGGTTTTATATATTATAGTATCGGATTGCTGGTAGACCCAACCCGACATGACCTATTGAATACTAAACGGGTCTTCCTGGGTCTACCGTGTCCAGACCCTAAACCCGGACCCGACCCGTTTAATAAACGGGTCTATCGTGTCGACCCGTTTACGACCCGAACCCATTTAGCCTTGACCCAGACCCGCTAACTTCGTGTCGGGTCCTGTCGGGTCGAGGAGAAATGATTCGGGTTGGGCTCGGATTAGCCGGCCCAAATTCGTGTTGGGTTCGGGTTGGACTCGGGTTGCGCTCAGGTTGGCCCGCCCAAGTTGCAGCTCTACTTGTGTCTTCAAGTATCAGTCAACTGCATGGGGTTTATTTAAGAGTGGGGTGTATTCAAGAGTGCATATAATTGGGGTATATTTAAGGGGGTATGTGTTTGATTGGGGTATAATCAAGTTGGGGCGGGCCATTTAACTGGGGTGTATTGAAGGTGGGGTGTAAGGAAGAAGGGTATTTTTGGGATAGTAATGGGGTATGAAAAAAAAAAATGGGGTGTATTCAAGTTTGTTGGAAATGGGGGCTAATTACAGATTTATTGGGTATGAATAATATTTCCCTTTTACTAACCCCCCCAGTCGCTAAGTAGCAAACGAGCCGTGCTTTGGTTGGGCAACCCGGGCAACCCGGCAATATTGTTGACAATCGGAGCAACTCGAACGGGTAAACACGGATTGGGCCTCCACGAGTTCCATGGACAGACCCTTCAACCCGCCAAATCCCACCCCTGTGTAACCACCGTCATCGCCAGACTCACCACCACCTCACCATGCCCTTCGCCTTCTTTCAGATCTTGCGACCAGAGGATCCTAGAACCTAGAACTGAGCTCCCGTCGCCGTGACTAGTCGAGATCTAGCCCCCCGCCGGCCGGATCGGTCGAAGGAGATGGACGCCGCCCCGATCCGCGTGCCGTACCGGCACCTGAACGACGCGGAGCTGGAGCTCGTCGGCCTGAACGGAGATCTCACCGGCGAGATCCACGACCCGGGCGCCGGTGCCTCCAGCAGCCGCTCCGCCCCATCCACCTCGGATTCCCCGTCGCCTTCCTACTCCTCTCCCGAGCCAACCAGCCTCAAGACGCTGATCCTCGGCTCCATGGTCGGCGCCGGCGTTCAGTTCGGTTGGGCGCTGCAGCTCTCGCTCCTGACCCCCTACATCCAGGTGCCTCCTCCCGCCCTCGCTTCATGCGGATCTTTTACTTGATTGCGAACTAGATCTCAAAACACAAAGCAACTGATGACAAGAAGAACCGAGCGCATCAAAATGAGAAGATCAAAGATCAAACCGCGTTCTTAGTGACAAAGATCTAGGCATTCATGTCAAAGTATCCATGCATGGATTCTTCTGAGACCTCAACTGTTGTTAATATTCCCTTGTGTCTATATACTGCCAACGGGGGTTGCCCTGACGGTTGGCACCCTTGCTCTCACAGAGGAGGCCTTAGGTTCAAGTCTCGATATGGAGTCCATGCTCGAATTCCTGTTGGTAGAGTAGTTGGGAAATTTATAATTAACCAAGTAAAAGGCCTATACATTTGTTGATCAAGCGACAAGTAATAAGTGGAGTAGAACAATGAGTTCTATCTTAAAAGAGGGGGCTACTTGGTTTCACTGTTGCAAGGAACATGCTCAAAATTTGCTAAGCCAATG
The DNA here is from genome assembly GCA_947650365.1 of Chamaelirium japonicum. NCBI lineage: Eukaryota > Viridiplantae > Streptophyta > Magnoliopsida > Liliales > Melanthiaceae > Chamaelirium > Chamaelirium japonicum. The sequence goes on from OX393554.1 coordinate 16,885,083, forward strand.
CCTATATAACACGTAGGGGTGGGACTTTGAAGGGTCTGCCCAACCCAACCTACACACATTCTACCTCGTTTTGCTCGTGGTAGCCCAACCTGTGCTTGTTAGTTCGGGTTGCCCAATTTGCAAAAAAAAATTGGACGGGTTGGACGGGTTGCCCAATTAGAAATGCTTGTGAAACATATGTAGATAGGTAAAAAATAACAAAATTAAGAGGTTAAAACCATTCGATTGATAATGAAGCATAATAAGGTAGATCTATATTGAATCTTTGTTGAATTATGTGTTCAAACTAAAGTTATTGTTAGTAATACATTTGTGTATTTAACAAAATAATCTTTCAGCCCTAGATGATGTTTTGAAATTGGGGGCCCTAAGCAGCTACCTTTCCTGCCTAGTGCCTACCACTAGGGCTGGGCCCGGATGTAAGTATGCCGCTGTACTCGGGTTCCTCAGGTTGGGTAAGACCGGTGTCCAAATCCGTCCAAATTGAAATCAGGTTGATTTTTTTTTTTGTCCAAACCTGTCCAAGTTTTTGACCAGCTTTGCCCATGCTTGTCTATTGTTCGGGTCGGGTTCGGGTTGGGGGGTCAGACCTGCCCAAGTCCCAGCCCTAATAACACGAGCCGTGTCGGGTTCAACACCTAAACTGAGGTGTCAGTGCTTCATAGTCTTTCGCTTGCAGATTTTTGTAGGATCTTCAAATGCATCACATTTGCATGGATTCAGTAATGTAAATAGTAATACAATTTATCATCAGGGTTATGCAATGGGAGTTCATATGGGTACTACATACTTTTCGTTCTACGACAAAAAAGATTCATATTTTATATTGGAAATCCCACTCAAACGTGGTTCCTAGTTGCAATAAATTTCTCCTCAAAAGAGGATTCCTACATTAGATAGGGTTCTTTAATGAGTATGATCCCATTCAATGTAGATTTTCTTGATGAATTAGGATTCCTATTCAAATTAGGATTTATAAATAAAATAGGAGTTTTATAATGTAGGCTTCATTAAGTGGTGTGGAAATGTAGTCAGACACATGTATTATATACTATTATGATTGTCTTGTTGACAAAAATTCTACCACAGACATTTGTGACATCCGTTCCAAACACATAAGATATTGTCCTCTTTGTCCGGGCCCGCACGAGAACTTCCTAGGGAGGTCACCCATCCTAGTACTACTCTCGTCCGAGCACGCTTAACTACGGAGTTCTTATGAAATCCCTAGCGGTGCCCGGTTTTAAAACGCGTCTTCTATGTTTGGGAGGGAAAATTATATAAGTATCTCAGGATCTCCTCTCCAGGCGGTGTGGGATTAACTCGATGGCCTTGGACACCTCACCTTACCTCATCCATCTTGGCATCACAGCCTCAGGAGTCTTGGCTCTTAGCCTATTGGATCTTGGTCGTCACAATCCACCCCTCTTAAGGGCTACACGTCCTTGTGTAGGGTTAGACCCCCCTCCCCAATTGTGAGGAGAACCAGCTCTGATACCATTTTGTAACATCCGCCCCAAACACACAAGATATTGTCCGTTTTGTCCGTGCCCGCACGAGAACTTCCCAGGGAGGTCACCCATCCTAGTACTACTCTCGCCCGAGCACGCTTAACTACGGAGTTCTTGCGAAATCCGTAGCGGCGCACGGTTTTAAAACGCGTCTTCTATGTTTGGGAGGGGAAATTATATAAGTAGCTCATGATCTTCTTCTCTCCAGACGATGTAAGACTAACTCGATGGCCTTGGACAGCTCACCTCACCTCATCCATCTTGGCATCACAGCCTCAAAAGTCTTGGTTCTTGGCCTATTGGATCTTGGTCGTCACAACTTTGCTACACTTAATTTCCAATTTCATGCAAATCACTAATGATGTTTTCTGATGATCCCTTTCTTTCCTTTATCTCCCACTTTATTTGTTTCAGGTTGATAATCCAAGGTATTTTTAGATTTTCATTGATTCGTACTCTTTGCAGAGAATTTAATACTTAGGAGTTAGGACTCCAATCCACCTTAGTTTTTTTATTGAATATTGAATAGGTGTTTTTTTTATCAACCAACACTTGTCTTATCCATGCAGACTCTAGGAGTGGATCATGCCTTCTCTTCATTCATTTGGCTTTGCGGACCTATCACTGGCTTTGTAGTAAGTATTCAAGTTTTTTTTAAGGTGTTGAAAGGTTTTACTTTTTCACTTCTTTTGTGATACTCAGTAATTTATACTCGCACGTCTGTGTTCTCCATGAGTCGCTACAGAACCTTGGAAGAGTTTCTTATATGCATTTTTTTTTCTTTTCTCACCTTAAGTGAGTGTTTATTGCGGGCTTGTGTTTTCATTATGAAATATGGGCCACTCATTGGGATTGCTCTTCTAATGAGCATGCCTTCTCATGAAATATGTGGTTAAAGTGTCCTGTCTGATATGGACAGTGTGTTACTTGTTCCTTATTTCTTATTTGATGACATTGGTGTTGACTCACACCGGGATTGTTGCCTACAATTTGTACATGAAAAGTTGTGGTTCAAGTGTGGGCTGTGAAACTTATGACTATTGACCCACTTCTTTCTGGTGTTATTGTACATAAATGTGTAATATGAGCATTATTTGTTTCCTCCCTTTGTTATCCTTGACTATAGTTCAGAAAATAGCATCACAAGGCTTTTTGTACGCTTCCATTTTGTAAACCAAATAGTTAAACATGCACTTTCTGTTGTTCGTTATCTACCTAACTTGTTCATATGAAGTATTATTCTGGAGACATCTTGATCCATCGGTATAAAAGAACAACATGAAATAAGAAACACTCCCATGAGTTATGTTTCATTCAACCTATTCTCCGTTGATATCTTGATTTTATGGTTTGATTGAAGTGTCGTATAATATATTGCATAACGAATGTACGTATTCTACGGTTCTACCCACATGCCTGAGACTTCAGAGTACAATATTCTACCCAGCTCACTTGACTTAATTCATTTATATTTATTTAAGAAGGAACATCTTTTTAAATTGTTTATAAGGCCTTTAGCCCTTTACCAGTCACAGTAAATTTTCATACCGGTCAAGCCTGAATCCTAATTGAGACGTACCATCAGGATGGTCTCTACTGTACACGAATGGAGACATTAAATCATCTTAATCTTCTGGGTCAGATTGGAAAGTATAGTCATCCAGATCACCAGGATCACCATTGGGGCGTTTCAAAGTCAGCATCTCGTGATGAAGACCAAATAGTAGATGGCGCATCACGCATCACTCATCTCCCAGATCCAACACAAAATGTGTGCTGGAGTCTCTGGAATCGAAAGACAAAGAAGTGGTGGCGCGAACTGAATAAGAGGATACCAAGGCAGACTGATATAGTAGATGGAAAGTGCACATGCCCATATGATGCTGAATGAATGGAGGAACCGCTGGAGGTCGGTATAATCCAAGGAAGTCAACGTCCTGAATGACCGACCCACAGGAGTCCACTGCGGGCTAAGAAGCACTGACACTGGTACGGGGACACGGGTACGACACGACACGGGTTCGCCGACACGGCAAATCCTAAAAAATGAGAACACGGGTACGGCGGGGACACGGCAAAATAAATGAATATTTTTAAATTTATATTTTATGTATGTTTGCAATTCATATATATTTCAATAACCGAAAAAGCCTCATAGAAAACAACTAAAATGAAAATTTAATACATATTAAATCGCTATCGTTAGTTATATCCAGCCCGATCGGTAAATCGCAGACATCTCTAAATGATATGGAAAATAACGGTTGTGTTTCAGTTTTGACTTCAACCTATCTGAAACCTCAGAAGATAAGATAAGTTAAAGTCAAACCTGAATCGTAACCGTCCATCATAACCATTCTGACAAGTGAATCACACTTAGGCCCAAACGGCATGCAAAGGAATGGCTGCGATTCAGTTTTGGCTTCAAGCTATCTGATTCTCTGAGGTTATAATCTCAGAGGATCAAATAGGTTGAAGCCAAAATTGAATCACCACAGCTTGTAACCCGACCCTATATCAAACAGTCCATCAACTCGCAGTGTCCCGAGTGTCCGAGGAGTGTCCGACAAGTGTCCGGCGAGTGTCCGAGGAGTGTCCGACCGTGTCCGGCTCCCAGAAGCACGTAGGACACGGCACATGCGTGTCCGGTGCGTGTCCGACGAGTGTCCGACGAGTGTCGGTGTCCGACACGTGTCCGACACGGGTACGGGAGGCCTGGGGAAGTGTCCATGCTTCGTAGACTGCGGGTGACAAGTCCGCTGGAGCTGGGGACTCCATTAAAAGTGCAGGTGGACGCACAACTGAAGGCAAAGAGTCAATTGAAGCTACAGATGCGAAAGCTCTATGGGAGGCATTGGTGGCTGTAGAAGATCCGTAGGTGGCTCTACCAGTAGAGTTGGCTCTGCTAAAAGTGTTGCGGCAGGGAGAAGCTCCATTGGCGATGGAGGCTCCTCATGTAGCAGTAGTACTGACGACAGTGAAAGCTTGGAAAGCAGGAGACTCCTTTGTTGATGTTACCGAACGTGGAGGAATATCAGGAGGGAAAGACACTGCTTGCGGTGATTTGCGACGTGATACAGGAGCATCTGAACCGCCCACGCGTTTCGGCACACCGGTGGACCGCCCCTACCGTTATCATGAATCCAGGAGCACCAGGAAATATCCACTGGATATTTTAAGCAATTATCACATTTAATTAGGATTATTTATATATTTCTTAATTTTTGGATGGTTATTTATGGGTAATTTTCAAAATAAGTATATGATGTATTAGGAAGTTGTTATGTGAGATTTGATTATTTAAATTAGTTACCATCCTTATCTTTTTATTTTTTCTATAAAAAGATATGAAAGCCTCCAATGTAAGGAATGAATTGATGAATGAAAATGTTATTTGCTTTGCTGCAATGGTGTAGGAGTCAGGTGTGAATCGTGTAATGCCCATGGCATGAGGTCGCCGGTGCGATGCCGGAGAACTTGGGGTGCGACGCTCCATCTCTATCTCTCGTTATCTCTATTCTCTCTATGTTTTTGATCTCACAATGAAGACGACAGTTGTTTTGCATCACGTCTAACAAAGTAGTGTGCCTGTATATATATATATAAATATATATATATATATATATATATGGGTTAGGTTCAATGGACACTGTTTTTGCACTCAATTTTTTACACCGATTTTCAAATAATTAGATAGAGGTTTCATAAGTTCTTGATTTTTTGTGAGCATGATCATCTTGTCTTAGATAACACATCCATAAAAAATCAGCACATTCTAAAATCTCTAGACATATTAAATGTGCTCATCAAATTAACGATTAAAATGGACGGTCGATAAAGCCTTTTAGGTTTGATGTACTTGGAGGCTTTAGAATGTGCTGATTTTTTGTGGACGTGCTATCTAAGACAAGGTGATTTTGCTCACAAAAAATCAAGAACTTATGAAACCTCTATCTAATGATTTAAAAATCGGTGTAAAAAATTGAGTGCAAAAACAGTGTCCATTGAACCTGACCCTATATATATATATATATATATATATATATATATATATGAGGCCGGGGAGCCTGGACCTCAAGTGCAGCGTGAATGCTGCACCCGTCCCTGCATGCGTGCCACCTGTCCCAAAATCGGCGCCAGAATCGGCCATCCCGAATTAAATCCCGCGGGATGAACTGCAGCCGTCTGATCGCTTTGATTCGGCCGTTTGAACCGCACCGCACAAACCCTCAGCTGCCCGATTGCCTCGATCCAACGGATCGGATTTCCCCAGACCACCGTTCTCTCGCTGTTACTGTGGCAGCCATAGTAACAGCCGGTTTTAGGTCCGAATGAATCTCGGCCGTTGGATCGAGACGATCGGGCGGTTGAAAAAAAATTCGCGGTTTCTTTAGCCGCTACAGTAACCACGATAATGCTTTCAACCGTCGATCGCATGGATCAAACGGCTCAAAACAATTTCGCGGTTATTGTAGCGGCTACAGTAACCGCGAAATTATTTTGAGCCGTTGGATCCATGCGATCAGACGGATGAGATTCACCACACAACACAACAGCCCCCGGTTTTTGTTTCAGCCGCCTGATTGCCTGATCCAACGGCCGATTCGGGCGGCTGAGGGTTTGTGCGGTGCGGTTCAGACGGCCGGATCAAAGCGATCAGACGGCTGCGGTTCATCCCGCGGGATTTAATTCGGGACGGCCGATTCTGGCGCCGATTTTGGGACAGGTGGCACGCATGCAGGGACGGGTGCAGCATTCACGCTGCACCTGAGGTCCAGGCTCCCCGTCCCCTATATATATATATATACATATATATATATATATATATATATATATATATATATAGAGAGAGAGAGAGAGAGAGAGAGAGAGGGTTGTTACAGTGAGCTGTGGGCTGCCGGGGGGGAAAGTGAGCTGCGGGTATTTTGACCCCTCAAGAAGTTATAGAATTTGATGAAATTTGGTGAGGTTGTTGCCTAGGATAAGATGATCATCCTCACCAATTTTCATCAAATTCCAAAACTTCTAAGGGGGTCAAATGGTTGAAGCAATTTCTGTCGTCCGCAGTCACCGTTAAAATTGCTTCGACCATTTGACCCCCCTAGAAGTTTTGGAATTTGATGAAAATTGGTGAGGATGATCATCTTATCCTAGGCAACAGCTTCACCAAATTTCATCAAATTCCATAACTTCTTGGGAGGTCAAAATACCTGCAGCTCACTTTCCCCCCCGGCAGCCCACAGCTCACTGTAACAGCCCTCTCTCTCTCTCTCTCTATATATATATATATATATATATATATACCTTCGAAAGCAGCATTTTTTGCTGCTTTGACAGGTCGCCGATGGCTATCAAAGCCATGAACGATGACAAATGTCATCGAACTCATAATCGGGAGGTGCTAGAAGTCACCGGAGGTGGTCGTCGGTTGCGGATGTCGCCGGAGGTTGCTGGATGAGATGAGGACCATGAGGTGAGGTGATGAATGCATGGCTCACAATGGAAGTAGTTATCAGAGTCCTCTATCGGTGGATGCCGACATGTGGTGTCAGCGGAGATCACTGGTGGAGATGATCAGAGGTTGTTGATGTTTCTGGTCGAAGATTAGATTTGGTGCGGCCGTGGTGGGTTGTCAAAGCAGCAAAAACGCTGCTTTGAGAGATAGGGTCTCGAACCTCTTTTATATATATATATATATATATATATATATATATATATATATATATATATATATATATATATATATATATATATATATATATATATATATATATAGGGGAATGTTACAATGAGCTATGAGCTACGGAAGGAGAAAATGAGCTACGATCATTTTGACCAACCTAGAAGTTTTGAAATTTCGTGAAAATTGGTGGGTGTGTTGTATAGGGTAACATGATCATCCTCACCAATTTTCAAGGAATTCCAAAACTTCTAAGGTCATCAAACGGTAGAAGCTTTATCCATCGTCCGTAGTTACCGTTAATTTAGCTTCTACCATTTGATGACCCTAGAAGTTTTGTAATTCCTTGAAAATTGGTGAGGATGATCATGTTACCATAGACAACACACCCACCAATTTTCACAAAATTCCAAAACTTCTAGGGCAGTCAAAATGATCGTAGCTCATTTTCTCCTTCCGTAGCTCATAGCTCACTGTAACATTCCTATATATATATATATATATATATATATATATATATAGGGGCGTGTTAGGCTGAGGCGTGCGGTGCGTGCGGCGTCGCATCGCAGCCGCCTGATGCATCGCTGCGGTGCATGCGATGCACACAGCGGTGCATCAGACGGCTGCGGTGCGACACCGCACGCACCGCACGCCGCATTTTATCATTCCTCTCTCTCTCTCTCTCTCTCTATATATATATATATATATATATATATATATAGAGAGAGAGAGAGAGAGAGGGGCATGCGGTAAGTGCGGCACCGCACTACAACCGTCTGATGCACCCTGTGTGCATGCGATGCGCACAGTGGGTGCATCAGACGGCTGCGGTGTGGTGCCGCACATGCCGCATTATAGCATGCTGCATGCCCCTATATATATATATATATATATATATATATATATATATATATATATATATATATATATATATATATATATATATATATATATATATATATATATATGGGAATAGGGAACATGGCCCTCCCGACCACCCAACACATTAGTCCTCCCTTCAATTTGGGTGCCACATGATAATTTTTAACCATATTTCTTTTTATGGATTGTCAATCCACTCTACTTAGATCAAGATTTAAAAAAAAAATTCTAAAAAAAAACCTTAAAACAACCCGAGCAACGGTCGATAAATTTAATGGTAAACTGTAGCGTTTAAATAGCCCTTGCTATCGTTAGTTTAAAAATGCCACTTGATATTTTTTTTTTCCAAATTTTTTTTCATGATCATTATTAGGAGGGATGTACCCACCTTGACCAACCCCTAACCCCGATTAAAAAGTGCCATGTGGCACCCAAATTGAAGGGAGGACTAGCGTGTTGGGTGGTCGGGAGGATCGTGTTCCCTATTCTCTCTCTCTCTCTCTCTCTCTATATATATATATATATATATATATATATATATATATATATATATATATTTATATAGGGGCATGCTAAAATGCGGCATGCGGTACGTGCGGCACTGTACCGCAGCCGTCTGATGCACACGCTGCGTGCATGCGATGCACGCAACGCATGCATCAGATCGCTGCGATGCGGTGCCGCACTTACCGCATGCCGCATTATAGCATCTCTCTCTCTCTCTCTATATATATATATATATATATATATATATATATATAGGGCCTGGGAAGTTGAACTCGAGTTCACCATTCAAATGGCGAACTCGAATGGAGAAGTTGCCATGTGTCCTAAGAAAGTCAACAATTGCGGCTAGAGGTATTTAGATACACACACACACACACACACACACACACACATATATATATATATATATATATATATATATATATATATATATATATATATATATATATATATATGAAAATGGGTTTCTGTAACATGTCATAGTCATTTCACAACACGTGACAGTTAGAATGTGCTTAATTTTTTATGAGTATAATCACCCTACCTTAGATAGAAATCATAGAACATCCACAAAAAATCAACACATTCTAAAACTTTTAGGGGCATTAGATATGCTTTTCAATTTAGCAGTTAAAATAGATGATTGATAAAGATTCTAGAATTTGATGCCACTATAAGTTTTAGAATGTGTTGATTTTTTTTTAATATTCTATCTAAGATAAGGTGATCATACTTATAAAAAACCAGCACATTCTTAAAGTTAATAGTATCACTAATCCACCATATGTCATAGTCTCATAGGGTAGTTCTTATGACATTGTCATAGGGACCCAACCCTTATATATATATATATATATATATATATATATATATATATATATATATATATATATATATATATATAATGCGGCATGCGGTAAGTGCGGCACCGCACAGCAGCCGTCTGATGCACCGCTGCGTGCATCAGACGACTGCGGTGCAATATCGCACGAACCGCATGCTGCATTATAGCATGCCCCTATATATATATATATATATATATATATATATATATATATATATATATATAAAGAGAGAGAGGAGGAAGGAAGTTGGGTGGCGGAGAAAGAGATGCTGGGAGGAGAGGAGGAGGTGAGTAGAAGTGAAGGAGTAGCAAGGGACAGAGGGAGAAGTAAGAGGGGAGAGAGAGGAGAACATGGCAGAGAAGGTTCGGAGGAGGGGGAAGAAGAGTGGACAGAGCAACCGGAGGAGGAGAGCAGGAGGGATGGACTGGCTGGCGGAGAATCTGGAGAGAGAGAGAGAGAGAGCAACAAGAGGAGTAGAAGCCGACCGACCCCTCCGGTCCAGGAGAACGTGGGAGGCACCCAGACGGGGAAATCATAGAGGAGGAGGAGGGGTAGAAGAAGAAGAGGAGAAGGAGAAGTGGGAGGGAGAGTCATTGTCGAAACTTGAGAGAGAGGAGCGCCGTGTCCGATACTTCGACCCACAGAGAACACCTACATCCTCCTTCCTTAGGTGTATCACTAATTAATAAAATTATGTCAAGTTTTGTTAGTTTTGTTTTCCTCCCTTCAGAAATCGCCTTGGTAGTTTTTTTAATCTCTTATGTGTTTTCGATTTTGTAGACTTCAACATTGTGGTTGGCTTTTTTTGGTGTTGAGACTGACACCCTGCAGTTGTCTTCATATCAAGTTTTAGATGGTAACACGTTTTTTCAACCTTCTGTTGATGTTTATAGTTGGTATCCAATATTTGACACTTCGTACTGTCACTTGGGCATTAACCATTTCAAACTTCAAATGATATGGATATACTATGCCAAGGTTTCATGATTTTCTTATTCTATTTACTTGTGTGGTCAAATCCTCATTGGTAGGTTTTGTAGAGTTCAACATCTTAGATGTTTGCTTTTGGTGTTAGACATTTACACCCTACAATTATATCCCTAACTTATATTGTATATAGCCTTTGTCCGGCGTCCTTCTATCAATGTTCAGAATCATTGTGCAATATATGGGTGTACATACCTTGGCCAGAACCGTATTTTCGAGCTTCAGATTGTAATTTTCCCATGTTTTTTGTTTTGCTTAAATCCACTTCTTGCACTGAGTAATTTCAGAGTTGAGCAAGATAGAGAGAGTTGATGCTTGAGTTCCTTCAGTGTCATATCTTTTATGTAATCTATTTGGGATTCTAATTGAAAATGGTGAGTTTTTTGCTTCTATATGGTCGTGATTGCACATTCTTGCATTCTTTGTAAACTAATTATTAACATCAGTTTTCAGCTCTGCAAACTGATCAATCTTCGGTTGCTCTTTCCTTTTGTTGTATTTCCATCTCATACCAATGATTCTTTTCTATGGACCATCAACTGGTCATCTTATGTTGTATCTGTTGATATTTATGAGTGTTTGTGCTATGTAATGTTTGAGTGGAGTTCCGTATGAATCATTTATAATTAGTCAAAGTTTCATAGAAATTCAAGAGTTTGTTGGTGCACAGGTTCAACCATGCGTTGGTATATGGAGCGATAAATGTGACTCAAAATATGGAAGGAGGCGGCCATTTATTTTTGCTGGTTGTTTCATGATATCTGTTGCTGTGAGTGTTGGACAGGATAAATTTTGAGATATGTTTCTGCCTGCTCTCCCCTGTTGATCGTACACAGTCGATTTTGTAATTTAGGTATTGCTAATTGGGTTTTCTTCGGACATTGGATCCTTATTAGGTGACACCAAGGAAAATTGCGGGTAATTTTCGCCCAATTTGTCTATCCCATGTGTGAATATATATCTAAGGATTTACAATTTTAACCTTTTTTTCTTCAAAAGCAGTAATCATGGTTCCCAAAAAATTGCAACTGTTGTGTTCATCATAGGCTTTTGGATGCTGGATCTTGCTAACAATACAGTGCAAGTAAGCTTCCTCAAACTATATTTTTCTGCTCTCATCTTTTGCACAAGCTTTAAATAATTGAACTTGGTACCAAGAAATATGAACTTGACCTAGTGGCATATTCCTTTATCAGTTTTTCTTATAGTTTCTGGTATTATCAATTGTAGGGTCCAGCTCGTGCTCTTCTAGCCGATCTCTCAGGTAAATTTAATTTTTCTTCTAGGTTATTGCCACATAAACAAGTGTTATCTGGTTTAAGATCCATTGTCATCATCTTCAACCCAGCCTTTGCCCCCATCATTGTGGTTGGTACACATGAAGTTATATAACATTTAAAATGCCTGCAAACCAAAAAGTATTTGACTTGGGTAGCATATACTTGAATTAGTTCCAATGTGAAGGTTCTTTGTGTCACCTTGGTCCAAAAATGCATGACGGGCCATATCCATGCCATTGGTTTATCATTTTAAGATGTATAGATTACAATTAACAATTTGAATTATTGATATCCATATCCTGTCACATTTTTGTATGAGGGTGGCGTAGACGGTATTCATCTTGTAACCACTTAGGCTCAGTTTGAATTCAATGTTGCAAAAGTGAGGATAAGAATTAGGGGTGCAAGCTGGAACGAAAATTCTGATTCTGTCCGAAACCAATTCGAAATTTTCTGATTTTGGCACCATATAATTCAATCTGAATTCTGGAAATTGGAAAAAAAATCGGATCAGAATTGGAAGGGTGCCGAGTCTTTCGAAAATTCTAATTTCCGATCCGAAAATTCTGAAAAAATCCGATTTTTTATTCGACCCTGCCATATCTAGACCCATCCGAAGCAGTAGGTGTTGTGTAGTGTCGGCCCTTGGGCATAGCCACCAAATTAAAGTTGTTGCTTTGGGTCTCACCCAATGGGAAGGTCCCAAGGCACCGGATTTTTTTACTTAAAACGGATCCAACCCAACACCAACAGGCAATAGCCCATGATGCACTGCATATAAAACTTAAAAACTCTAAATCCCAACCAAATCATACTCTCCTGTCTCCACCATTTCTCCAACTCGACCCAACTCAGACCCATCCAAAGCAGCAGGTGCTGTGCAATTCCGAAAATTCCAAAATTTTGCGAAAATTAGAAAATTCCAAAAATGGTCATTAATTATTTGCTTGTTTATCCTGATCGTTCCATGTTTGGTTGCAAAGAGTTTATTCAAGATAATATATCTGAACAAGTTAGTTAAATTTAAGTCAACTATGTTTGTTAAATTCTGCCAAAATTTCGGAATCGGAATACCATTTGGAATTCCTAAAGATTTTGGAAAATTTCCAAACACCCCTAGTCCGATCCGATCCATTCAAACAGCCCTAATAAGAATGTTATCTAGATGAATAAGTAATTCTTTGTTCAATTAACATATTTTTATTTGTCTCACCATTTTGAGATCTCTAACAATCTAGATTCATTAATTATTTGCTTGTTTATCCTGATCGTTCCGTGTTTGGTTGCAAATAGTTATTCAAGATAATATATCTGAACAAGTTAGTTAAATTTAAGTCAACCATGTTTGTCCTATTCAATTTTATTTTGGCATATTCACTTTTCTTTAGTCTAAAAGTGGTCAACTAGAATAAACACCATAGGGTAACTATTCCGCCCAACCCATGATATACTTTGCCCTAGGATCTGGATAATGGATTGCTTAACTTCTCTTAAATTTCGATCAAAAATATATTGGTTGGCAGAATTACACATTTTCATGTTGTCGTTTAGCCTCTACTATGTACCCAAACAATTCGTTAATGCATAGGATAGTAGGCCAGACGTGATATTTTTAGTTTTAGGCATTTCAGACTATAGAAAAGTACGGATTTGCAATAAGAAAATAGGGTTGTTTGCAAATCGACTACTATGAACCTTGGTTCATGTGGAAAACATATCACAAAATGTAAATTTTGGAGAGAATGATTTTGAGATGTGATAAGCGACAACAACAATTCTATTAAATGACAACTAGTAGTTAATAGTTAATACTTGAAGGGTTTCTACCTAATTGCATGAGCTTAAACTATGTAACCAATGTGGTAGGTCTCCTACCTGCCAATTAGCCTTGGAGGTTTCATGCATGCCCTCGCCCGAAATTGCTGTGGTCAAGAATTCTGCACAACTTCCTTAAAGATTATCATATGGTTAGAAACCATTTGTATCTTCTCATCCCTTTCACAGTTGTATTCTATAAACAACCCCTTAATGGGATCATGCTTGGTTGGTGATGATACACATGCAAAAACTAAATGTATTGGACGTTATATTCTTTTTTTTATAGGCCCTGATCGATGTAACATGGCAAATGCAATATTTTGCTCATGGATGGCATTTGGAAATATTCTAGGGTTTTCAGCTGGTGCTAACGGACATTGGCACAGGTACAATGGAAATAACATCTCAATAGCAATTTTGGTGTATGTGGTTTATTTCAATTTTCAAATTGTTTGGCTAAATGATATTGAAGCAGGAATATAGATTTCATGCCCTTTTAGAAGTAATTATGTTTTATAAGGGAAAACATTATAGTTAACCCACAAAAGAATCATGTTTATTAGATGCAATTGATCGATCAACATATGAATTCATATGGATCCACAATCAAGACCATCCATGACTCATAAACATGTTCTTGATCATTAATAAATATGCTCTTATCTTCTTAAATATGTTTAACTAATTATTTGAGGCAACGAGAAAGATAAATAGGATATCACATTCTTTATCCTGGATGATTCCTTTTAAAATCAGGTTTCATCGTTAAAAGAATCCAACATATTGTACAAGTATCGATAGTGGGTTGTCGATAAGTGACCGACTGTATTACCATAGCTAGGTAAAAAAATAGTCATGTAGGTAATAGCAGGGTGGGGAATCCAATCTAATTAGGACAATGTCAAAGATTTAGGTTGATCCAAACAAAAACTGGTAAACAAACGATCCTTGCCCCAATTATGGCTGCCATAATATAAGTAATTGTTGTGAGTCTGTGACTCAAACACTCCACTTTACATAACTTATTCTAAAGCACTCCTGCTCTTTATGAGCAATATGTGTCATCCTTCTCATCTTATGCCCACCATCATCTATTTGTACTATTATTACATGAATGGTCACATTGCGCATCTCCACGTGGAGGTGCCCAATGCCACTGAAGGAGTAATTTAACACCACTTAGCAGTTACCAATATTCCCTACTTCATTAGTTGGGATAAAATATTTGTCTGGGAATAATATCAACTCCTAACACTTCAAGTGGTCTTGAATCGTTGAGAGAATTATCACCTAGTCAAGGTGATGCATCCAGCTGTCCCGAGAGATAAATTGGAGCATTGAACTTCAAGCAGACGACAAACGACTTTCAATTAGTCTGTTTAATGGGTGGATTTTCTGTATGTTACGAGAATGCCGTTTTATGATTTTTTGTCTTAGTTTTTTTCTAAAATAATTGAAAGGTAGGGAATAGTATGGTTAAGATTATATTCTAGTAGTTTGAGTTTTCTCCTGATTAGTTGTGACTGTGGATCTTGATTATTTCCATATTTTAAGTTCCACCTAAGCCTAAAAGGACAAGAAGAAAGACTGGATCTATATGTGAGGGCCAACAAGATCTCACCATATCTTATAGTGGGCAGGCAAACACCAAAGAGGTTGGATATCTCTAAATAGGCAGACAAAGGATGATGTCACATAAATCTTCTTTCTCCTCCTCCTTAGCTTACAGCTGCCGTAACATAAATCTGCTGTAAGCCTGTAACATTCCTAGAGCCATCTGTATCTCTTTGAGAAGCTTAATTGCACCTAGTGGAGCAATAAATCATTCTCAGCCGCAAGAACTAGTTAAACCTTAATGCTTACCTAAGGCTATCGACAAACAAGATTAATCGAAAACAATTTGTTTCTTTTTTTCTACTTTACATCTCTATAAACAAAAGTTGCATTTGATTAAACTAATATAAATTTTTTGCATTTGATCCCCTTCCATGTTCAACTTTATTGTTTTCCAATTGCTAGGATCATCTAAGCCATTTTATCAAGCAGGTGGTTTCCTTTCTTGACAACAAAAGCTTGCTGTGAAGCCTGTGGGAATCTGAAGGGAGCCTTTTTGGTTGCTGTGGTGAGTTATTGCGTTATCATGTAACATGTATCTTATTTGACGACTGCCCATTACATTCCTTTGACCAACTCTATTACACATGAATCCATTGCGGCAAGTGGCAACTATATCCAGATGCTAACTGAAGTCTTGCAGGAAATGTTTCTTTTTATTTTCTTCAAATGCTGACTTATTTTGTCCAGAACTTGCTTTGTTTACTGTTCCGAATATTTATTGTGTGCCATACAGATGCCTTATTTATTTCAGTGGTAATCATACGAGTTTATATTCACATTCCACGAACTTTGGGGAAAGCATAGTTTTGAAATGAGTGCTTCCCTTCTCTCCTGAACAATACTAAAACAAATCAATTGATCATTCGGCATAATTTTTTAGATGCCCCATCTGATTTTAAGTCTAAATTTGTGGTCATGGTCTCAGGTTTTACCACCCATGTAGCACCAATTTGGGGCTATTGGTGTGTTTGTGTGTGTTGGGTGGGGGGGTCTTCCCATTTTCCCCATTCTTTACTGCTTGGCATTTATTTTTATTTCATGCCTCCCAACTTCATAGATTCTTATTTCCAAGATTTTCTGAAACAAAAAACTGACCACTAACTTCAGTTTGCAAATCTTTTTGCTCGACACTTCTTTTGGCTGTCATTATGTCTTGTTGACCTTTTTGAGCTCAATATCTGATTAGAATTTGCCATTGCTGCAGCCGCTATGCTTCATAACTGCTGATCGTTCTCATACTTCAGTGTTTATATTTGAATTGTTTTATTTCTTCTCTCTGCATATACAGGTCTTCCTCATGTTTTGTATGCTTGTAACCATACATTTTGCTAAGGAAGTCCCATTGGAAGCAATTCGTACACAACGGTTAGCTGATTCTGCACCTCTGCTGACAGATGCCCAACAACGCAGCCATGGATTGTCAGATTCAGACTTGGGGGAGCTACAGAATGGTCGAAGGTCTGAAACCCATCTGGTCATTGGTGAATCCAACTCGAATGGTCCTGTGGAATTGGACTCCAATGTTGAGCTTCATGATGACCGAGTTGAATCCTTTAATGATGGACCAGCCGCTGTTTTGGTTAATATTTTAACAAGCTTGAGGCATTTACCGCCTGGAATGCATTCAGTGCTTCTCGTCATGGCTCTTACTTGGGTAATTGTTTCTGCAGTTCTCCCGATCCAGTTCACACGAAAATAATCTTTAAACTAGTTCAACCTTCTGAGTTGCCCTCATTGAATAATGGGATTTTTTCATATAGTCCCCCTAGACGCTAGGCTAATTGCATATCAACCCCTGTAAGCTTCATATTTGCATATCGACCCCTGAAAATTAGGTTACCTGTGAATATCGACCCCTCAAGTTAACTGACATCTATTTGAAGGGAATATTCCTGGTTTGTTCTTACCAGATAGACTTCAACCGTGGTCCGCCATTTACCCGAGGTCTCAAATGACCATTTTACCCTTATCATGTAACCAACTTTATATGCTCTCCATTCGCCCTGGTTTAGACTTTAGAGTTTTTTGTGTGATTGTTTGGACCCAACTTTCCTACATCTAAGGTTAAAATCGTCCCAGTAAAACCACCTTGTGGAAGTACAGTCAAACCATGAATATACCTAGAATATTCCCCCGACGTCAGTTAACCTAAGGCGTCGATTTGCGCAGGTAATATAGTTTACAGGGGTCAATATGTAAATATGATGTTTCTAGGTGTTTATATGCAATTAGCCTAGTTTCCAGGGGGTTATATGCAAAAAATACCTTGATAAATTTATTACTCTGGCTTTCTTTGACACGAGTAGTGACATTCTGTGGTTATCGTTTCCGTATTCCAATCTTTTGTTTTATTGCTCATCCAAAATCTTAAAATATCTTATATGCAGTTGTCATGGTTTCCCTTCTTCCTTTTTGATACGGATTGGATGGGGCGTGAAGTCTTCCATGGCGATCCAAATGGGGAAGCAAATGAGAAGGAAGCCTATCATAATGGTGTAAGAGAAGGTGCATTTGGTTTGCTGTTGAATTCAGTAAGAACACATGAACAATCAGTTTACCTTCTCTCTAGCTTTATATATCTATGAAACATAAATTCAAAGAGCATCTGTTATTAGGTTGTTCTTGGGGCTTGCTCTTTCCTTATTGAACCGATATGCCGGATAATGGGTGCAAGACTAGTGTGGGCAATAAGCAACTTTGTCGTGTTCATCTGTATGGCCGCCACAGCAATTGTAAGCTTGTACTCCAATGGAATTCAGCGAGTAACTGGTGGGAATAGGGCAGTCAAGGTCGCAGCCTTGGTTATATTTTCGGTTCTTGGGTTACCTCTTTCTGTAAGTTTTGAACTGCACTCTACCATTCTTTCTGCTGAATTGTTTGAGAGGTAGTCTTCTTAGTTTTTGCTTATTGCAGATCACCTACAGCGTTCCTTTTTCGGTGACGGCAGAGTTGACATCTGGTACAGGAGGGGGACAAGGTCTCTCTCTCTCTCTCTCTCTCTCTCTCTCTCTCTCTCTCTCTCTCATCATAGCATTCATGGGTTTTGCAGGATTCGCTACTGGGGTTTTAAATCTTGCAATTGTTGTCCCTCAGGTATGCTTATATTTATTTTTGCCTATACACTTCATCTTATAAACCCTGCTGTTGCTACAGTAGATTAAGATACTCTTCTACGGAAGCTGAGTTCGGCCTGTGGCTAATCAATTTCTTAATCTGGGTTTCATGAATTGATCTCCATGCATCTATCAAATAACTAAAAAAAAGTTTGATAGATTTCTGTGTTATTGTTATTTTCATCCCTAGACAAACCTTCTAAGCTAATGTGTTCTTCAAGACAAATGCTTTCATTTATGCTCTTTAGAAAGGCATTCCATGTAAGGTAAGACAACTGTTATTTGTCTTTTCGGGTTTTCTTTTTTCCTTTAATTGTCTTTTTGGCTTTTCAACTAGATTGGGAAAGTTCCTTTTGATCTCATGATGAGATTGGAACTTCCAATCTCAACTTCAGAACCTCATAATTACGAGTTTAACTATATGTCAAGTTTGATTGCAAAAAAATTATATCTCAAATCTCGGGATTATGTTCTCTATACTCGCTTAAATTCTAAAAAAAATCTAGTCAGCATAGCTGTACATTTACCCCTACAATGCCCACCATTTCGATGTGCTGCTGCAAGAAACCTAGATTGCTAATATAAACTAAATAATTTTTTGGGTTTTTTTGACCTTGCCCCCAAGTTAATTGGGGTAATAAAAAAAATACCCCCTTTGGCCTTAAGTTTTGAGACTTACCCCCCTGCCATCGTGAGTCCTAATGGCCTTTTGCAAAGAAAAAGTGGTTTCTAGGGTGGGCAAAACTCAAAAATTAAGGCCCGAGGGGGTATTTTCTAATTAGCCCAATTAACTGGGGGGCAACGTAAAAAGAACCTAATTTTTATTTCGGCTGCAAAGCAACACATCATTCCATAAAACTTTCCCTGAAGAAAAAAGATTAATTTATACCTTTAAAAAAAAGATTAATTTAGGTTTTGCCAATATCAACTTTACTAGGTAAGTACTTCGTCGATATTTCTCATCGATTTATGTGCATTTCTTGCTAATGGGTCCCACTTTGGTTGCAGATGATCGTTTCCCTTGGCGCAGGGCCCTGGGACGAGCTTTTCGGGGGAGGGAACATCCCTGCCTTCGTCCTCGCCTCCGTCTTCTCCTTGGCAGCCGGCATCGTCGCCATTACAAAGCTCCCGAAACTCTCGAGCTCCTACAGATCCGCCGGCCTCCATGGATTTGGTTGATTTACCTACCCAAGTGGTTGGATTTTTTTTTTTTTTTTAACAGTGTCCAGAGGGAATCAGATTCCACTTCCATTCATATTCAATTCATACCAATTCTTTTTCCCTGTTCTTGTTTACATTTGTAGCTGATTATAGGGTTTTTTTTTCTTGAATTTGTAAAATTGATCACTATATACGGCCTAAATAGGGATGAATTAGTTGGTGTTTAATAGTTTGGAACTATGAAAATGGGTTCCTTTGTATTTTGTTTCTGATTTTATATCATAATTTCATACGGCGCCAAATTTTTTTTTATTCCACTTCCAACATCTTCGCAAAGAGTAATGCTTTTAGAACAAAGTCGAGTGGCAATCTGCTGACACTCCACGTGAAGAGGACAGGTGGCATTTCCTTATTGGTAGAATTATGGCCACAATACGTTGACCACCATCTAGAATGTGGTATGTGGTAAGTCAATTTAGATGCACGAGGTTTTGGATTGTGCTGATTTGCACAAAAAAATCGGCACTTTCCAAACCCTATAGGTGTATCAAAATTGAAATGATTCAAATAGATAATAGACAAGAGTACTTTCAAATTTGATACACTTATAGGTTTTGGAATGAGTTGATTTTTTGTGCATGTTCTATTCATGGCATGGATGACACATCCATAAAGAATCAGCACACTAAAAAATCTATAGGTGTATCAAAATTGGATTACCGCATGCAGCATTCTAGCATTATATTGGTTTGAATGCTAGAATGTGGCATGCGGTAAATGCGATAATCCAATTTAGATGCACCTATAGGTTTTGATTGTGCGGATTTTTTTTTAATGTATTATTGATGCAATGGATAGAACATGCAAAAAAAATCAACACATTCCAAAACCTATAGGTGCATCAAATTTTGAAAGAACTCTTGTCGACCGTCTATTTGAATCATTTCAATTTTGATGCACCTATAAGGTTTGGAAGGTACTAATTTTTTGTGCGAGTTCTATCCATGGCATGGATAACACGTTTATAAAAAATCAGCATATTCTAAAATCTCTAGGTGCATCTAAATTGGATTGCCGCATTTATCGCATGTCGCATATATATGTGATAGGTGTGGCATGCAGTTTGGGCTTATAGATGCGGTGTAGCGTGGGTGCTGTCCGATTGAAACGAATCTGACGGACGTGCATTGAATGAGATTTTTCACATGCGAAAAAACAACTCGCGATTACTGTAGCCTTCTCTGCGTCCTTGCAGCACTTCACGTCATGGTCAGTTGTCATCATTCCGCCGCAAGCTTTTCTATCGTCCGATTAAACTCGATCCTTCTTCCCGTGATCCAGATCATTCTGAAGTAGGCTTTTGTTTTTCTCTGCGTCCTCGAGCGATCCAGATCTCTTTTCCCTGTCGGTGGTAGATCTCCTGCGATCAATCTATGAGGAAAGGAAGGCCACACCATGCACGGTATTTGGGTGTAGAGATCCAGATCATTCCAATGCAAGCTTTTGGTTTTCTCTACGTCCTCGAGCGATCTCCCCGCGATCGATCTCTTCCCCGCCGGCGGTAGATCTCCCGCGATCAAACCTAGCTTCCTCTCTCTTTTTTTTTTCCTTTACTCTTATTCGCTAGATCTTTGAGTGCACAGTATTTGGGTTTTCTTACACCTCGAGAGATCCAGATCTAAAAGAAAATTCTCAAAAAGAAAAAAAAAAAAAGGAGAGGAGAAACAAGCTAGATTTCCTTCCTGACCCAACAGTTTTTTTTTTTTTCCATTTTTTCCTTACTCCAACCCTAAAACTTTATTCGTTTCTCCTCTTTTTTTTTCGAGCAGGCCTCTCTTCCCCGACAGCGATAGATCTCCCGTGATCTATAAGGAAGGGAAGGCCCAAATCGAGCATCGATCTCCCGTGATCTATGAGTAAACCTTTTGTCCTATGTTTTTATTTTATTTTATTCTCTTATTCTCCAGATCTTTGGGTAAACCTTACTTTTTTTTCTTTTACTTTTTTCAGCAATCCTTCCCGATCTATGTACCAACGCCATTTATTCCCGTGATATGTGAGCAAGGTACATCGTCGGATCATCGTCATCATGAACTCCCTTCCTTTTTTACTTTTGTTTTACTTGCACTCTTGGCTTTGAATAGGCCTAAATAAAGTAACTAGTGGTAAAATAAGTATCACAATACTTATAAGCACTCTCGCCGTTCTTCTGAATAGCAATTATCGCATGCGAGCTTGGAAAGTCATGAATAAATCATTGTCGGCAATCACATGTACGGTCCTTAAGATTAACAGCAACAAGAGGGAGTGATTGCACCTCAAAGACATGATCACTAGATCAAATAACATTCCAATGACGATCAACCTTCATTATATCATTCAATCATTACTCCATCTCAGGACAAAGGTAGATGCTCCACTTCTTTGCTTCAATCAACCTCTCTACCATAATCTTCATAGTCTAATATCATCGACCATCTGCGTAATAGAAAGTTGACGAGTATCGAGAATCCACGAGTCAAAACACTCTGCAATATTAGAACTCATCTTCCCATACCAAGAGCCTTGGAAATAAATATTAGCCCAATGCTCGAACGGAAGAGCTCTAAGAAAGTTCTCGACATGCACGCCACTATCTTTCTTTAGCTCGGTCAGTTCTCCTCAAATAGAGCATAAGTGGGGAGCATACGCACAAGCTGAAAACAAATTAACCAATCTGTTACGGAACTTATTACCCTTGTAGACTGTTACCTTCTTCCTTAGATTCTGTTTTAAGTATTACAAATAAAATACATGAAAACTATTGAAAAATATTTAAAGAATAGCCTTAAGAAGCCCTTTATTTCTATGCGAGATAAAAGTGATCCGACGTTCAAGGCTCAATATCTTTGTCAACCTTTACAAAAACCATATTCAATTAGTTTTATTCTCGCTATCAACAATAGTTTAGTTTTATTCTCGCTATCAACAATAGTGATAGCAAGTGAAAAAATACATGTGTATCAAACAACAAACATGATCACATTAAGACAAAAAAAATACATTTGTATTATAAAAATAATACATCTAATCTTATATTATATAAAAAACATAGCATATACAATATGATACTATAAAAGTCACTGTTCATGTATAAAAAATTAATATTTAGTATAGTACGGTGGACAAAATAGATCTGAATTTTATTTTTTTAATTTTTTTAGAGTGATCATAAGTACAATTCAACTAGAATGAAAAATATAGTTTATCAATAAAATATCATATTCACTTTTTATCCATCTTTTATTTATCAAATTCAAAAAGTTACTTTTTAAATCATAAAAGTCACTGTTCAGTTACATATATTGATTCCCATTCTTTGTAGTTACAGCTAACCATTTAAAAAAATCACAGACCTACAAAAGTTAAACCCGTGACTACAATCACTGTACACAATAAAGAACCTTTGAAATCGACCAGTAAAATTATTATAGTTAAGAACAATACGGCTTCCAGAGTTGTTACCCCTTATCGAATCATAATACATTTTCAGGTTATCAAATGAAAGAGAATCATCCCCATGGACTTCCTTTAATGTTCTCTCTTTACTATTCCATGCATGAAAGTATGATATATCTATACCATAATTTGCTTTGAATTCATGCTGAATTTCTTTAGCCCTCAACAATGGCTTATCCCGCACCTGTCCCGAAACTATATTAGTTATCAGCTTCGAATTGACCCTTTGATGCTTCAACGTGTAAATCACACCTCCATACGAATACTCGTTATTCAGCTTCTTAATAAAAAAGGCATATCCTGGGTCATCAATCGATGCGTGAACCTGCTAAGAGCATCCAGCCATGATACATGAAGCAATAACTCTAACCAAATGATTCTTCTTATAAATGAACTAAACTCCACGTTCAATATAGTACTTCGAAAGTTGGATACGGACCTTATAAGCACCACCTTCAAATTTATGTCTGATATGACTTATCAAATTGCTCCACCTATTACAAAACATAAACCTTTTATCAGTTATACCTGTTGAAGTTGAAGACATATCAACATCATAATTCACTACATCAGCCGACACTAATCCAATATCAGAAGACACCCCAGAGCCACGAAAATATGACTACCTCAGTTTGACATTGATATCAACATGATCTGCAGACATCTCTAAATGATGCGTAACTATATCCATCAAATCAATATTCGATTTATTGATGCAATTTATTAAAATAATATATTTTGTTATTGAAACAATTTATTCAAATTTATTGAAGCAATTATCAAATCAGTTTGGCATTGATATTAATATATTGAACCAATTTGTACCAAAAATATAATCAAAATTATTTTATTATTTTTAAATTTATTATTAATAAACCTTCGGATGAATATTAAATTTAAGAATATATGATTGGCAAATGTATATATTGTCAACTATGAAATATAATTTAAGATTTGATTCAAAAAAAATATTTTAGAAGATTTTTCTTTATTCTAGATTCATACTAAACATCAAAATTAAAAAATACTACATATCAGAACAAAAGTTTATATTATCAAGTGTAACATGATTCTAAAACTAATATCTATAAATTATTCTAAAGTTCAAGAAATATCAACCCAAAACTGACCAGATCTCAAATAAATGGCTCTGGAAACAGTCGCACATATATATACATAATGATCCTCCATAGTTTTATAAGCCCTAAAAAAAGAACACGTGCATGTGTTGCTTTCAAATCATAACAAAATTTTATTGTTTCCTATGAACTGTCTCCTATATATATGATTTAGGGGTACTTTTGTTATTAAAATTTATATTAGTATCACATGTTGTAGGGGATCACCCCTAATGAGACTGAATGTAATAGATAACTTGGTCAAAAGGATCCCACGTGCTAGCTACTTTAAGACAGGGACTGTACAACAAACACAAATATTTTTTATCCTTTACACAATTCAAACTTTTGGCCAGGGACCACAGCCAAATAACCCGATGACTTTCTTTGGATGGAGGTTTTATATATATGTATGGTAGGATCACCTAACTGAAATGATTTAGATTCTAAAGCTGTTGTGCTTGATTGATCCGCACAGGGTGGAATACTACACGGGCCATCAACTCTCAAATTAAAGCAGTCAGACCTTGAAGCATGCAGTTTTTCCTTTCTATGACCTCACCGTCCTTGACACACTGGCATCCTCTTCTCAGTTTATATGTGATTCCAGGACTTGCAATGTTCCTCTGGTGTTTCTTATGTATAAGTCTTGAAACTTTTTGTGTCATGCATGTTAATGATTAGTAACAAGGTATCCATGTCTTTCTTCAACAAAATTATTTGCTCGCTACTTATGTATTGCATGATGACATGGGATCGTTTACCGAATGTTGTGGTTCAGTCGATTTCTCGTACAACTAATAGTGCTTATCACTGACTGACTCATGAAGCCAGTGGAGGGGCTTGAGATGTTTTGGGAGTCCGACCAATTTTTTTCATGCTTTGTTGGCTCTTGTTTGTGAGGACTTACAGTTTGTCATGTAATGCCCCATCTTATGTACCAAAAAAAAAGGTAGTGCCATATGCAAGGTATTCATCTTCAACAAAATTATTTACTATCTTATACTTTTTAGTATATAATGTGTAGTGCTATAAGGTATTCCTTAAGGTATCCTAAGATTGTGGCATAAAATGGCCAGACTAATGCTTCTATAACCATAGTCTAGTATGAGTGTCATTCACCTATTGGGTTGCCTATAAGCGGATAGCTCTAATAAATCGTAGTTAATAGAAGGTTTGAGAGAGATTGAGAGAAAAAGAAAGAAATGACATCATCATTAATCAGTGGTATGCGATCCTTGATAGAGTTCGTATATACTTCGCACTTTCAAACTCTCTCTCTTTCTCTAGTATGTAACAATACATTTGCAATATAGGCTTCTTTTATGAAAATGCTAATTAGAAAATTATGAAAGATTTTCAAAAACTATTCCAACCAAGCAAAGAGGTTGCAAGTAAACTATTCCAACCAAAGAAAGTGGTGCTATCAATTACAATCATAGATATATAATTCATAGTACTCGTGGCCACCACAAGCACATAATATTATGCTAAAAAGAAATACAGGATAATAGCAAAGAAATAATCCTAACACTAAAAAAAGAAGATCCTGATGTGTAACACCTACGATGGGATCGCGAGGGGCATTAACTGCATCTATTTCATTTCCTCCGCCACAACGGGCAAACTAAAGTGGGGCCAAAGAATTATCATAAAACTTGCATTGCTATAGCCAGTGACTTGCCGCAAGCAATCCTCCCAACTCAGATAAATCCTCGGTCTTCTATCTACAAACACAACATAGTACTTCTACCCTGCCATTTCTACAAAGTGGATAATATTATGTCATATTTTTACAAAGTAGACAACATAATACTATTACACAAGTAAATTGTCATTAGAGTCTTTACAAAAATTCAAGGCTATGGATTAAGAAAGAGGGAGCCATCGGGAGTCAACAGAGGTGACTGAATCAGTTTGAAGTACAAATTTTCTAAAGAAGTGCACTCTCATCTTGCTATATTATTTGATCACATCTTTACAAACTAGACAACATAGTATTTTTGATAATATTGTGCCTCTATTCGTTGCTCTCATCAGAGGGATTGGGATTTAACGGTGCAGATTAAAATTTTGTATCTCACTATTGACATTTTGACAAATCCACATGGCATGATCATAGCCGTTCGTTCTGAAATATCACTGTGAGATTTGTATGAATCTGACTAGTGACATTTTGCAACGAATGGCTGTGATCGTGCCATGTGCAATTTCATAATTAGCAGCAAGGAAAACAGCAAGTGCAATTTCATAATTAGCAGCAAGAAAAAACAACAACAGTAGAGCCAAACACTGGATACGCAATTTCAAAATATATATTTTTTTAAAACCACATGCAACAAGAAAATAGTAAGAAAAACAAGAGTGCAAGAAAAACAAAAGTAAAAAAGGAGGGGAGTCCACGATGACAATGATCGGATGATGTACCTTGCTCACAAATCACGGGAATAAATGGCGTTGGTACACAGATTGGGAAGGCTTGCTAAAAAAAGTAAAAGAATAAAAAAAAGAGTAAAAACATAGGAAGAAAGGTTTACTCACAGATCACAAGAGATTGATGCTCGATTTGGGCCTTCCCTTCCTTACAGAACATGGGAGATCTACCGCTGGCGGGGAAAAGAGACATGCTAAAAAAAAGGGAGAAACGAGTAAGGTTTTAGGGTTGGAGCAACGAATTGAAAGAATGGAAGAAAAGAAAAGAAAAAATTGTTTGGTGAGGAAAGAAACCTAGCTCATTTCTCCTCTCTTTTTTTTTTCTTCTTTTGAGATCTTGATCACGAGCTGAGGGCCATGAAAGTGTTTTTCTCTCAGATCTGGATCGCTTGAGGTGTAAGAAAACCCAAATACCGTGCACTCAAATATCTGGAGAATAATAGTAAAGGGAAAAAAAAGAGGTAGGTTTGATTTCGGGAAATCTACCACCGACAGGGAAGAGATCGATCGCAGGAAGATCTATCGCCGGTGGGGAAGAGTAAAAAATCCAAATACCGTGCACGATGTGGCCTTCCCTTTCTCACAGATCAATCGCGGAAGATCTACCGCCGTCGGGGAAGAGAGATCTGGGTCACTCGAGGATGCAGAGAAAACCAAAAGCCTGCGTTGCAATGATCTGGATCACATGAAGGATTGGATTTAATCGGATGGTAGAAAAGCCTGCGTTGGAATGATCACAACTGACTATGACGTGACGTGCTGCTGGAACACAGAGAAGGCTACAGTAATCACGAGACATTTGTCCACATGTGAAACATCTCATTCACAGCACATCTGTCGGATTCGTTTCAATCGGATGACGCCCACGCCACACCACATCTAAGCCCAAACCGCACGCTCTCTCTCTCTCTCTCTCTATCTATCTATATCTATATATACACACACACACACACACACACACACACACACACACACACACAGAGAGAGTAGTGATACATTGCGGCCGGTAACGTGCGGCACCCCCTTCTGGGGTATTTTTGGTTTTTTTTTTTTTTTGGGATTGATCACCCACCCTTGGATAGCACATACAAAAAATTTCACCTTGATCCAAGACCTATAGGCCGTCCAAATGTGTTGATCAAAATGACGACAAAAATGAACGACCGATAAAAGTCGATCACATTTGGATGGCCTACAGGTCTTGGATCGAGCTGAAATTTTGTGTGTGCGCTATCCAAGGGTGGGTGATCAATCCCCCTAAAAAAATTCCAAAAATACCCCAGAAGGGGGTGGCCGTATGTTACCCGACCGCAATGTATCACTACTATATATATATATATATATATATA
Organism: Chamaelirium japonicum; assembly: GCA_947650365.1. Taxonomy (NCBI): domain Eukaryota; kingdom Viridiplantae; phylum Streptophyta; class Magnoliopsida; order Liliales; family Melanthiaceae; genus Chamaelirium; species Chamaelirium japonicum. Next base: position 16,912,882 of record OX393554.1, read on the forward strand.
TATATATATATATATATATATAGGGGGCTGCTATGCTGCGGTATGCGGTGCGTGCGGCATCGCACCGCAGCCGTGTGATGCACTGCTGCGTGCAATGCACGCAGCGCTTGCATCACACGGCTGCGGTGCGATGCCGCACGCACCGCATGCCGCATTCAAGCATTTCTCTCTCTCTCTCTCTCTCTCTCTCTATATATATATATATATATATATATATATATATATATATATATATATATATATATATATATATATATATATATAGAAAACGGGAGATGAGCTGTCAGCCTAAATGCTCATTTGAGCTGTCACCGACAGTTATCCGATCCCAATGATCGGACCGTCCCTTAAAAAAAAAAAACACAGCTGTGCCCGAACACAACTGTTACCCGTCCCCTCTCCCTCTCCCTCTCTCTCTCTCTCTCTCTCTCTCTCTGCCCAGCCCGAACCATCGAACCCCCTCCGGCGCGACCCCGAACCTCCACCGACCCCCTCCGGCGGCACTCCCGACCCCTCCGGCGCGACCCCGTCCCCCTCCGACCGCACTCCCTCCGGCAGACCCCGTCCCCCTCCGACCACACTCCCCTCCGGCGCCCGCCTCCGGCCCCCGGCCCTGCGCCCCCGGTCCCCTCCGGCCCGGCCCCCGTCCGCCGCCCCCTGCGCCTGTCTCCGGCCTGGCCCCTGACAGGGCTGCTGCTGCCGAAAGCGAGAGAGAGGGAGAGGGAGAGAGTGGGTTCGATGTTTTTTTTTTATTTTAAACGGACGACCGCTAATCATGATCGGAGGGCTGTGAGCTGACAGCCCAAATGCCTAAAT
>OX393554.1:16921197-17063697 GCA_947650365.1 Chamaelirium japonicum
GAACGGAATGTCGTCCGCTCGATTCAATCGATCGGACGGCTGAGCTTTGGCCTGGCTGTTTCGGTCTCGGAGGGAACGGCTGCGGTCGGGATTTTTCGGAGAAAAGACACGTGTCATGCATCCAGGAGCCGGTGCAGCCTCCACGCTGCACCTGCGGTCCAGGCTCCCCGTCCCCTATATATATATTATATATATATATATATATATATATATATATATATATATATATATATATATATATATATATATATATATATATATATATAGGTGCGGTCTGCGGTCCATGCAGTTCGCGGTCCGCAGCCGTCCGATGCACCACTCCGTGTATCGGATGCACGCGGCGTGCGGTGTCACACCGCAAGTGTCCGATGGATCCGCTGCGTGCGTAAGCCCCCCAATCACGTGTTTGACAAAAAGAGACGGGCCGAGGTTTAGACGGGCTTTGGTCAGGTCGGACTTTAAATGGGCTGGGTGTCCTTCTGGGAGGGCCTAATTGACATGTCTAGAATATGGTGTTTCGATAGTGGAGGTATTCTTGCTATAAAAAATTTTAAAAATTATTTTGCTCATCATTTTTGGGGTGAAAAAAATTTCGACAAATTAGGCATAGGTCCTTAACTATTTTACAATATTAGCTGCATGACACCATAACTTGCTATATTAGCTAAGGCCTTTATAAGTATACATTCGTCTCCAAGAAGAGTATATATTTGTCTTGAGAAAACAGTATACATTCGTTTTAGAAAGAGTATATATTCGTCGGGAGGGACTTGAGCTATAGTTTGAAATTAACGTGTCTTGCAACTAAAAATCATCTCTCAAGAAGGACCTATTTCAAATTTTTCTAAAGTTCCCAAATAAAATGCAATCTGTATACCGCACACAAGGTTAGCCAATCGGTTGGTTCTTCGTACCGGCTAACCCTCGCGAAGTGACGATGGTCAGTGCCGATCCCGCCGTTGAAGCCCCGGGCGCCATCGGCGGCGGCGTCATCAAGGGAGAGCCTCTGAGCAACGGAGGCTCCGCCGCCGAGAAGAAGAAGTCTCGGGAGAGCGACCGGCGCCGGAGGAGGAGGAAGCAGAAGAAGAGCAACAAGCACTCGTCCGCCGCCGACGAGGAGAGCGAAGGCGGGGGATCTGACGGCGGCACCAAGGATGACTCCTCCGAAACTCAACCCAAGGTATCTCTCCACTCACCCTAGGGTTTCTTCATCTCAACCTACAGTTTCTTCTATACCCGTGGGTTTGGGTTTCTTTCTATCAAAGCTACTGGCCCTAGGGTTTCTTTCCTTCAAATTTTATATTCGCTTTGATCTATCACGAGCTGATCTCGATCTTTCATTCACTTATCTCGATCTTATAATTTGTGTTTTTGACCTGAGATTCTTTAGATCTCTGGTTGTCAGTCTGATGTCAATCATTCTCAAATCATTGTTACTCGCTTTAGGTTGATGTGTCTGTTGAGGTGGAGTATGTTCCTGAAAAGGCGGATGTAGACGATGACTTCATCGAGGAGTTCAGGAGTGTGATCGAGAAGTTCAGCTTCCATGCCGCCGCTACTGGCACGGAGGTATCGGAAGATGATTCAATTAAAATTCCTCTTTCTGATACGAGGCGAGGAGGAGGGCCGCTTTAATTGTTTGAAGAGAGCTGCTTTGATTGTTTCCGCTTTGTTCCTTGCAGGACGACGCCAAGAAGGATGAAACCGCATCCAATGCGGCGGCTAACAAGAAGGGGGACTCGGACTCGGAAGAGGAGGAGCAGGATTCTCAGCAGAAGGAGAAAGGGGGGATATCGAACAAGAAGAAGAAGGTTCTCTTACATTATCTCTGAATTTGCTTGTTAGAGTCTGTTCTTACATAAAGCTTGATGAGTTGTGTCTTTTGTAGCTACAAAGGAGAATGAAGATTGCTGAGTTGAAACAAATATGCTCAAGGCCTGATGTTGTTGAGGTATTATTAGATGATGCACCGTCTCTTTGTTTGTGCTGCCTTTCCATGATATCATTCTGTGTTTGATTTGTTCATACAGATGTTGAGTTATCATTAGTTCTATTGTCGTAGATCTCATAGAAATTCTAATTATTGAAAAATTGGCATGATGAAATTAGGGACTAGATTTATTGGAAAAGACATTATCAGTTTATATGAGTTTTTATAATACTAAATTTTCTCCCTTTTGGAGTCATAAATGCGATTATTTTTTATGGACTATCTTGCATAGCTAAACTCAAGTGCCATAACTTCTTAATAGTAAGATGCCTTCAATTATGTTATTGTATATGTTGAATATTGACTTAAAAAATCTGAGCACAAAATAAGTAGGATATCAGTTTATAGGGATAATTAGTGTCAAACCGGGGCGATGCCCCGAGAAAATACGAAAAGATCACCAATTCTAAATAATAAAAAAACAAAAATGTAAATTGCATAAAATAGTGGCCCAACAATATGAATAAAAATGGAATGTATCACTTATAAGGGGTTAAGTGCTTTATTCATAGAAAATTTAATCATAAAAATCGATTGCAACATCGCTGATCCAGTTGATTATCTATAGCACATGAAATGGAAATTATTCATATGTAAAGAATAAGAGGATGCACCAAGATTGTGGTTTAATATAAATAGGCTAGTGATTTACCATTGCTAAAAGGGAGCACGTACATCATAAAGGACTTTGAAGATTTAAATCATTTTTAATTAATTGAATAAGTATATTCACATACGTTTAGAAATATAGAGCTTTGATCCATGAGACATTGAGAGCATGGTCATCATCGAATCAATCTACACCTTAACCGTCTTATTTACTTGTTCTTATTTCATGTGATGACTTGATATGCTTGCAATGGCTACTTGTCGGTTCTTGATCCTTGTACTTACCAGTGGGAAGTAACTCTCTGTCAATGTCACTTGGGAGTAATTCCATGTTACCAACATCTTTTCATTATTAACTCTAATAATCATCAAACCTTGTTGTTAAACTAGAAAACCCATGCATGGCGACATTGCCTCAGCCGCAGAGAGAGAGCATCGCCACTAGCGGACTGCTGAGAGAGAGAGAGAGAGAGAGAGAGAGAGAGAGAGAGAGAGAGAGAGAGAGAGAGAGAGAGAGAGAGGTCAATGAGAGAACCAATAGATGCAAGCAGCATTGAAAACCCCGAGAGAGAGAGAGAGAGAGAGAGAGGTCAATGAGAGAACCAATATGTTCATGCAATATTAAAAACCTGTGGAAGGAGAGAGAACAAATCCTAGCTCTTCTTTATCCCATATTCAAATTAGTCACAACCAGTTCTGTCTCAAAAGAATGCTTTATTATATTGATGTATTAAAATGAAGTGTTGTCCCAAAACACATCTGCCAGTCTTGAAGAAATTATTTATATTGTAATGTAGTTGTTTTGTTAATTATAGATGACATGTGCAATCTCAGGATATTCATTGTTTTATTTCATGAAAGTACTAGATAATTCTAAGAAAGAAAACTTAGATGAAATATAGAAATCATGTATTATATTACTGCATTTTCCACATTTTTTGCTTCCATGATTTCTATGAGTTTTTATTTTGTCACGCTTGTAACTTTGCAAATATGTCTATTTAGTCTGTTTTGAACCCGACGCCAGAAACAACACGAAACATCGGTGTCGGCCGAAGCTTGGATCAAAACATTCTCCAAGATCAAAATTTTAAAACAAATGTCACAACGATTACCAATAGCTAATTGATTATATATGAAGAAGATCCACTAGCATGAATTCAAGACATTTATAATTTCCTTAACGGTTGAAAGAGCCTCCCTTAATGTAATATGACAGATAAACAATTTACAAACATAAGTTTTATGAAGTCTGCTTCCCCATGTTTGATGATTTTGTTGAGATACTTGCAAGGGATGGGCCTTGAAAGGTTTTCTTTCATGTTAGTTTCATATTCCGACCATTTTCAACTTAACTACAGCAGTACTAACACTTGAAAAATTATCTTTTTTTTTTCATCCTCATCTTGTTACACCCCTGTGTAGGGTTGAAATGGCTAGTTGTAAGATTATTGCTATGGTTGCAATTAGTTGATTGAACATCATGAAACTACTTTCACAAGTTTGGGAAGTGGTATTAAACTGTTGAGATGAAATAAAATTAAAGGGGAAATTGTTAAAAGGACAGCAATATTTTGGTTAAACAATGTCAATTTTATTATATAAAACATAATCACTACAGATCGAGGAAATATCAGGGAGAATATGCCTTCGTAAAACATAAAAACACTATGTCAAGACCAGGAGGCTGTTTTTTGTAGAAAATTCAAAAATAATTGTGGCATCTACATGAAATGAGCTGGTGTACATGCTACACTAAGCAGCAATTTTTTAGCAGAATGACAGTTTTATTAAACCTGAAATTTATTTGACCCATTTATTATTCGAACTGAGCTTAATCTTCAAATTTTAGCACGACCATTAGTACATATAACACGAGATTTGTAGTACGGTGATGATTGCATCAATTATGGCCATTTAGTATGTGTGTGATTATGTGATCATGCTCAGCCCCCTTGTCTCTCATAGCAAATAATGTCTCTCATTTCCTTATTCTTCTTAGGTATGGGATGCAACATCAGCTGATCCAAAGTTGCTTGTGTTTCTGAAATCATATCGCAATACTGTACCCGTTCCAAGGCATTGGTCTCAAAAGCGAAAGTTTTTACAGGTTAGTCACAACATCTCCTGTAATCTCCATGAGGCTTGTTATATGGTTTTTTGCATGAGGGGGTTGTGTAATGGAGGGGTCATACTGGGGTCTGAGGGAAGGTAAAGCACTAAAGGTTTCACCCCTCTTATACGTATATGTAATTCTTGCAGGGAACCGGTTGCCACAATCACGGAGCCAGGACTTGGTTGTGTTTGCCAAATGGGGCCTTTGAATATTCTCGTTCATATATTGCTAGGGTGGTTGGATGTAGTTAGATGCCTATGATGCCACTTCTGCAAAATAGAATAAGGTTTAGATTAGATGCCTTGTTTTGTGAAAATACAAGGAATGCTAAGTTGCTGATATCTTGATTTACTGCCTTTTCACACCTAGAATATTGCTTGCATCTCATAATCAAGGTTCAAAATTTTGATTTCGACCAATATTTCGACACTGCAGAATATGGAAATAATGCGAGGAAATATTTTGATAGTATGGAAATATTGCAGTTCTATAGGAACGATAGAAATATTAGTTAGATGATGAAATCTTTAAACAAAACTCTGGACAATCACAAATCAAGTATACTTTGCAACATTTAAATCACATTTCTACACTATAGATCTCCATATAACTTATGTTTCTATGCATGTTGTATAACTACATGACGGTTTAAGATCTACAATAAATCCAAAATTCAAATGATTTTATCAGTATTAAGACCTTATTTTTAAATTTTTTCAAGAACCTCTATTTTTTTGAAAGGTAGATTTGAGATATTTAGTGATTTATTCCCAAGTCCGGCGTAAGAATATCAAATCTTGAATCTTGGTAGATTTGAGGTTCTTACTCCATCATATTATCAACTGAGTAACTAGAAACGAATTAATTGAAAGAAATCTATAAGTTATCATTTTCAAACCTTTTGGAAAAGAATGCTTGGATCTCATAGAACTAACGTTTGGTTGCGTATTAGTTGAATTCTTCTCCGTAAATTGTTGTTGCATGGCAGCGTGGCAGGTTTAATACCTCAAATTATTTTTTGACAACACCAGAGTTGTCGAATGGTCTGGGTTTAGGGTTTTAAGGGTTAGGGTTTAAAATTTAGGGAATTTTTTGAAAACTTCGTTAAATTTGTCCTCCACATTTTGTTTCAAGTGTCAGAAAAGTGGAAACAATTCGTGAAATTTCGGGATATTTTGAACCATGATCTTATTATGCATCAAGCTCGAACTGAATCATCGTTTTTTTTTTTGGACATTGCAGATGTTGTGAGCTGTTACACTGTCTTAAAATTTAAATTTCATATTGTTCTGATTAGGAACAACTTTAGTATTATTGAGTTATTTGCTAGGATCTTATGCAGTGTTTTATTCATTGCAGGGAAAACGTGGTATTGAGAAACAGCCTTTTCAACTTCCCGACTTTATTGCTGCAACCGGAATAGAGAAGATTAGACAGGTAATAAAAAATTCATCTGAGTATAATCTTGGGCTCTTTAGCTGCAATATCTGCCGAAGATTATAGTTCCTCATGGTTTATATTGAAAACTTTTCTGACTATGCATAAATTTTTAAGCCATTGAGATTTTTTTACCCCTTCTGTAACATTTTAATGAGCACATCTTCATTGTGATCATCATCATCTCTCTTTATCTAATTTTGGTCTCCCTTTTTTTTTTTACAATTATTACTTGTTTTCCTTGAATTCCCAGTGGTGTACTGTTCTCATCTCTTCTCCTTGACCATTTCTTAGGCATACATCGAAAAAGAGGACAGCAAGAAGCTGAAACAGAAGCAGCGTGAGCGCATGCAGCCAAAAATGGGAAAGATGGATATTGATTATCAGGTTGGCTCGTATCATTTACCAGCTTTCAATTCTATCTGACCATTCTAGTGTGGCTGAGTTTTACATGATCACCTTGGCATTATACTGTTATCTCATCATCAAAGTTATCCCTTATTGATTTACTCTTCCTAATATATCGGTAGCAGCATCATAACCAAGGAGCATTACTCAATTAATTTGTGGCTAACTTTATTAACCTTTCTTTGACATTGGTAAAAGTTGAATCTAGTTAATCTTATACTTTGGCCTCTTTTTGAAAAAACATTGGACGGCAAAGTTTGACATCTGGATTGTGCTTTTAATACTGCACCGTTTTGTTGCAGCTTTCTTCAATAAAATCTTCTCACATTCTAACCGTGTTTTTTCTTCGTCCTCTGCCTGCAGGTTCTTCACGATGCTTTTTTTAAGTATCAAACTAAACCAAAGCTTACATCACACGGTGATTTGTATCATGAAGGGAAAGAATTTGAGGTATGACTGCTATCTGCACTTCATTAGATAGTTGAAATTTGAGCTATGCATTAGATCCTAGACAGCTTCTTGCCTTCACTATCAGTTTGTGCTTTTCGCCAAAAACTGAAGGTTGCTTTGATGTTAGGCTCCTTTTGTTTTTAGTATTGTACAATGGAAGAACACTTCCATCCCTAAGTAGCATGGGTTAAAGGGGACACATCAGGTCTTTGCATGATTGACTTTCGATAGGAATTTACTTGGAAGCTAGATCTTTTTCGCCTTTTTCTACTAAGGGGTTTGATAGTTTCCATAAGGGTCATGTGGTTGTTTGCAACTGCTCTCATTTGATTTTTATCTTGCTATATATGAATCAAACTTGCTGCAGGACCAATATGATCTGGTTGCTTTTATACCAATCTTATGTAGGATGGGTACGACCGGGACTCTATCTTACCAAACTAATACAGTATGAGTGGAAGTCACACAAAACTGTCTAACTCTTGCTCTTCTTGTTTGTGGGCAAGTCTGATTTTGAAGGCTTTCCGAAAGGATGGATGTGTTAGTGATCGCTCGTTGTGTCCTTAGAAACGAGGGCAAGATTGCTCGAAATGAGCAAGTGATGCTTAAGTTTTGGTTAAATAGGTTGAACAGGTCTGTTTGGATGCTTAGCGGGTTGGCTTTGGATTTTAATGGATAAATGAATTTTAAGCTGAAGGCTTAGTTGGCCAGGTTAGTGTTTTTGATGGGTTTGGATTTGGAAAAGTTAGTTTTCATCTAATGGCTCAGGTATGACGTGCTATTGGTCTCCAATACAAGTTAATGGGTTAGTTGGGCTTAGTTGGCCAGGTTAATGTTTAAGTTAAATGGGTTTGATCTCGGATTAGGTTTTGGTTATTGGGTTTAGCACCCAACTAATTTAGAACTTTAAAAGGGTGTATGGGTTCTGCGACTGGGTTTTAAAGATATACATTGGAGAAAAGGAAAAAGGAGTATAAGAGAGGCTTCGAATTTTGTGGTTGGGTTTATCAAATTTTGGGAAATAGGAAGAAGAGCAGAGGAGAATGACGGCCGTTATGCTTCTCTCTTTTTTCCCTCTGTATTTTTATCTTTTCTATGTGGATGTGCTATTGATGATTGTGGAGTTTAAAAGAGGAATAGGGTCTTGATTTAGCTCGTAAGCCCAATCTCTGATATTTCCTGAATAGGTTATCTTAGACTAGTACTTGGTGAACAGCATAATGAGAAAACCTTACTAGTTCAATATTTTCAAATAGGGTTGTGCATCACGTCAGATGCGGGCACTACATCTTTTGCAAGACTATGGTCCATTCTCAATAAGAAGCCACAACCACTCTCACTTTCGCAGGCATTACCCATGTGAGAGCAACCATCAACCAGACCTTCATGCTCCACTCATGCAAGATCATCATCGTCAATCCACTAATGAGATTAGATTCATTCTTGTGCACTACACTGGACTCTATTGACTGTTGTTGAAGTTGTTGCAAGGCCACACCAACTTATATGCTTTCGGTCTTAAAAATTGAAGTTGTTTGATTTAACACGAGTTTCAACATACCATGTTCTATGTGTCTAGGATGGGTCGGAATTCGTCGAAGTGGTCGCATTCTTAGACACTTCGAGACCAGTTTGATCGGATTGACTGGATTGTTGCAATGACGAGGTTAGCAACAGACCTGTTGGATCACTTTGACTCGTCTAATTTTACTTAATTATGAAAAACAGGATGATTATTTGATCTTCATGATTGCTAAAGAGATCACAATAGCCCCTATTTAATGGTAATTATGGTATTGACTGCTTAGTGATGGTTGACCTTATACCCATAGATATGAGTTTGTGGGCGTCTTACACAATACTGTGCTCATGCATGTGAATGTTGCAAGGCATAACTATTAGAAACTCGAACATATTGGTGTCCCTTGCCTTGTGCAGAATAACTGATATCTCTCTCTCTCTCTCTCTCTCTCTCTCTCTCTCTCTCTCTCTCTCTCTATATATATATATATATATATATATATATATATATATATATATATATATATATTTCCAACTAGATGTGACATTGGTATTGTTATCATTGTGTTTTCTTCTTTCCTGTTGGAAACTGTTAGCAACTTAATGATCTCTTTTGCAACTCAACAGGTCAAGCTAAGGGAAATGAAACCAGGCATCTTGTCACAAGAACTGAAAGAAGCTCTTGGTATGCCTGAGGGTGCTCCTCCCCCCTGGCTTATCAATATGCAGGTCAATCACTCAAGCCTCTTGTTTCTGATATTTCCTCAATATTGTGTACGCTCAATTGAAACTAACATGTTATTTTTGGTCAGAGATATGGGCCTCCACCCTCTTATCCGCATCTTAAAATACCGGGCTTAAATGCACCTATACCTCATGGGGCCAACTTTGGTTTTCATGTTGGAGGTTATGGTAAACCTCCTGTTGATGAAGTGAGTTCATGTAGTTTCTTTTGGTTTCCGTTCCACTAAATGTTACTTGTGGTATATATATTATTTCTCAAAGTCACTTCTCTATGATCACCTTTTGTTGTTGATAAACAGTACGGTCGGCCTTTATATGGTGATGTATTTGGTCTTCAACAAACAGAGCAACATAACTATGAGGTAATTTTGCATCTCAATCCCATATTTATATAGAATTTATGTGTTATATGTTTTGGTAGAGTTGTATGAGCTTGCAGCTGCATTATAGAAAATTGTTTTAGTGCAGAGTTAGATATTACCCATATAGACAACCTTATTGTGTGCCAACGTCAATTATAGGAAGAACCTGTTGATCGGAGCAAACACTGGGGAGATTTGGAGGAGGAGGAAGAAGAGGAAGAGATTGACGAAGAGGAGGAAGAGATTGACGAAGTGGAGATACAGGATGGCACTCAATCGGTTGAAAGCCTTTCAAGGTGCTTCACCTCATTTACTTTCCTACTTCTAACTGTGTTATTATCTTCTGTATTTTTATAGTCTGACGTTCTATTAATAATACATTCAGCACTCCTACTGGTGTGGAGACGCCTGATGTTATCGACCTTCGGAAGCAACAGAGGAAGGAACCTGAGAAGCCTCTGTATCAAGTAATTCATTTGCGGAGTTTTTTGTGGTTTCATGTTAGGAAAATTCTTCTCAGCCATCCTGTTTTCCATCCATATCAGGACATCCTGATGTGGCACTTGATGATCACAGCCACCCGTTGCACCCTGCCCCGACAGGTGAATCACACACAGCCCAGCTGGCAGCAACAGGAACAGTTGTGATCAGGTGCCACATCAGGATGGAAAACTGGATGGCTGAATAGCATTGCTCTTGATGTTTATCTTAGGATATTTTGGTTATCTGCGTTCATGGAAATTGTATTCCTTTGTCATCTGAAGGTTCTTGAAGAGAGAGAAGAAAGAATCGCTCCTGGAACTTTACTTGGAACAACCCACACGTAAGTACTCTAATTACTTACTAATCATTATTAACGATATACATGCTCTATTACTCTTGCAATTCATCGAGTGATGTGAATCTGCTCTGATAATTTTCCCCCCGTTCTAAAATAGGTATGCGCTCGGCCCACAAGACAAAACGGGTGCCAAAAGGGTGAGGATTCTCTTATAGTGCCATGGAACTTTTTCCTCATTCATTGATTTCTGTCTTCCTCTGGATTCTCCGTTGCAATCTATATATTTTTCCAACACCACAATAAGATTATTTTGATCATCTCGTCCTTTTCCCCCCGAAAAATCCAAGATTACTGATCTTGGTAGAAGAAAAGATAAATTTGATGAAAAAAAAAAAAACTTTATACGTAATGTGGGTTTATTTGCTATTGTTACATTTATCCAACAGGTTGATCTTTTACGGGGCCAGAAATCAGACAAAGTGGATGTCACTATACAGCCTGAGGAGCTGGAAGTTATGGATGATGTTTTGGCAGCCAAGTAAGGGGAACCCTAACCCCGTTCATTTGGTCAAGTAGATTTTAGAGAGTTGTCTAAATTTTGTATTTTTTTTTCCTCTGATTATACCAAAGGTACGAAGAAGCACGAGAGGAGGAGAAGCAACGGAACCAAAAGGAGGACTTCAGCGACATGGTCGCAGAGGTTTGTTTGATCCCGCATCAATATGCATCTAATATATCGTTTGCTAGTATGATCACGATGTGCTAAAAGAGCTTAGACCACTGTTATTAGGTCGAGAAGAAGAGGAAGCGCAAGATGCAAGATAAGGAGGGGAAATCAAAGAAGAAGGATTTCAAGTTTTAGGAGATCAAAGCATTTCCATCGTATTTCGAGTACCTGGCCTTTGTATATACTGATCCGAACCTCTGAATTCGATTCACATAGAGCTGTCGATTGATAATCTCGGGATATGTAACTTCTGAAATCCCCTCTGGATGTGTATATCTAAGGCGGCGACCTTAGATTATCCGCCTTTCTTTTGTTGCTGATCATGCAAGTTGGTTTTATCCGGGGGCCATGGGAACCCTTTTTTTTCAACTAACAGCAACAGTCTGCCGATATCGTGTGATTTGTGTTTGCTATGTTTTTTCCCAGTGGCAGGAAAGTGGGTGCAGGAGTTGAAACCTGTGTCGAGAAGGAGTACCTGGCTGATGAAAAATCACCTTTCTTTACGATCATCAGAAGCTGTGGCTGGGTTTCTTTCTTCTAATTTGTTCATACTGGTAGCTCGGAAGTACATATAAAGCTTTGAATTTAGGGCAAATTAGAAAAACCTCCCTCGAACTACGTCTCATGTCATGCTGGGATGTTAACTTTTGTTTCATACTAGTTAGAAACCCGGGCAATGCCCGAATGTGCTTGATGCACGCCATTTGGTAAAGACGACATTACAACTGTTCAAAGAAGTGTGAAATCTGAAGTGAGTGTGATTCACTTGTTAGAGAGAGATTAACATCAAATGATCATTAAATGCCATTGAAAGAAAATTTATCATTTTTATGATAGGCTTTTAAATGGATTTAAAAGAGAGCCGTGTTCACACACGGAAGAAGAATTATAACTCTTTAAATGACGTCCATATGTCACAACATGGGAGAGAGGCTTCCATTTTAGTATATAGTACTAGTAAGAAATCCGGGCAATGCCCGGATGAACTTGATGCACACCACTTAACAAAAACATCACAACCGTCCGAATAAGTATGCAATCTTGAGAGATTACGATTCATTAATCCAAATGTGATTCACTTGTTAGAGAGAGAAAAAGATATTACTAATGATTTTTCTAATTAACATCAATTGATCGTTAAATACAATTATATGGGATATTTATCATCTTTATATTAGGTTCTTAATGGGATTTATGAGAGAACCGCGTTCACACATGAGAAAAGGATTCTGGCTCTTTAAAGTGGTCCAATTGTCATAGAACGGAAGAGAAGACTCCATTTTTGTCATCGGATGAGCTTAATGCATGTCATTTGGCACAAAGGATATCACTTGTTAGAAAGAGATAGTAACATTAAATCCCTTTGAATGAATATTTATCATCTTTATGGTAGGTTTTTAATTGGATTTAAAAGAGAGCCGTGTTCACACATAGAAGAAGGATTCTAGTTCTTTAAAAGACGTCCATGTGTCACAACACAGGAGATAGGCTTCCATTTTAGTATATAGTATAGATAGATTGGTCCCTCAGAGCTTTTGTTTTGGAACAATTTAACTCCAGAATTATGTTCTGTCTCCATTGCATTTAACCCCCTCTGTCAAATTTTATTTTGAAGATGTTTTTATTTGCTTCCAATAATGCTTTTTTTTTTTGAAATATTTAACTTATGCTTACTTAGACAAGGGTATTTTCTGAGTAAATTTTAATAGAGGCGGCTAAATGCAGACAAAGCATATTTTGGTGGTCAAATTGTAAAAAAAAAAAAAAAAAATTGAGGGACCAATATTAAATGAGGTGTAGCTTAGGGGAGATTTTTTGTAATTTTCCGTCTTTAAACTACTTCCCTCATTCCCTGTTCTGCACGAGCCATTGTCCCGAGTACAGAGGTAGGTTTGACTGGCCGGTGCGGTTCCCGTGCCATTGAATAAGACACATTTGAACATTGAGGGGATGCTGGGAACCATCACTCGCCCCGGGTGAACATGGCTCGTGCTGTAGCCCTCAGTCTATTCGGGCTACTCAATAATCGGGGTGCGGGACCCGTGGTCTACTAGGGCTACCTGAGTAGTCGGGTCTTAGGATCTGCGGCCTACTCTGGTCAATCGAGCAGCCGGGGTGCGGACGCGTTCTACTTGGGATAACCAAGTAGTCGAGTCATGAGACCTGCGACTTTGGGTTAGGCAAGCAGTCGAAGTGCGGCACCCGTAGCCTACTCAGGCTAATCAGGTAGTCAGGTCATGGGACCCGTGACCTACTTGGGTTAGCCAAGGTGCGGGACCCGTGCCCTACTTAGGATAACTGAGTAGTTTGGTCGTGGGACCTGCGACCTACTCGGGTTAGCCGAATAGCTGTGGCAAGGGACGAGGGGTGCGTGGGTGGGGGTAGGTGTGTGTCTCTGGGTGGAGTGATAGGTGCGGGGTGTGGGAATGGGTGGGGTTGTGGTTGGCTGGGTGCGTGGCAAGGTGGCTAGGGGGGTGGGAGGGGGGGTAGGGGGGTGCGTGTGGGGAGTTAATGTGCGGGTGTGGGGTGTGTGGGGTTGTGGTTGCGTGGGTGGGTGGGGCGTGGGTACAGCTGTGTGTAGGTAGGTGGGAGGGTGGGTATGGGTTGGTTGGTGGGTGTGGATGTCTAAGTGGAGGGCGGGTGTATGGGAGTGTGTATGTATAGGGGTGTTGTGTAAGGGTGCGTGCGTGCGTGAGGGTGGGTATGGGTCGGTGGGGTGTGGGTGTGGGTGGATGAGTAGGTAGGTGAGTGTCGGTGCGTAAGTGTGTGTTTGGATGTGTGGGTGTGCGTAAGTGTGTGTGGGTGAATGCATGGGTGTGGAGGGGTAGGAGGGTATGTGTGTGTATATGTGGGGAGGGGTGAGCATGTGTGTGTGGCGGTGGGGGAGGGGAGGGGGAGGGGAGGTTTGTGGGTAGGTATGTATATGTTTAGGTGGGTGAGTCGATGTGTGTGTGTGTGCACGCATGGGTGGGTAGATGGGTGTTTGTGGGTGGGTGAGTTATTGGGTGTGCGTGTGTGGGTGGGTATGTGTATGTGCTTGGGTGAGTGATTTATTGGGTGTGCGGTGTGGGTTAGTGGGTAGGTATGTATGTATGGCTGTGTAGGTTGGTGGGGTGCGTGTTTGAGTGGGCAGAGGTATGTGTCGATGGGTGGGTGTGCTAGTGTGTGTGTGTGTGTGTGTGTGTGTGTGTGTGTGTGTTTTGGGTAGGTGTGCATGGGTATGGGGCGGTTGGTGATTATGTATGTATGGGTGGGTGGGTGCGTAGGTATGTGTGTGTGGGTGGGTGAATGGGTGTGTCAGTGCGTGGATATGTGTGTATGGGTAGGTAGGTGTATATAGGTGGGTGAGTGTGCATAGGTGTGCATAGGTGGGTAAGTGTGTGGGGGTTTATAGGGTGTGTGTGTGGGTGGGTGGGGGGGTGGGTGCGTGGGTGGGGGGGTGTGGCGTGGTGGGGTGCGTGTGTAGGTGGGTAGAGGTATGTGTCGATGGGTGGGTGTGCTAGTATGTGTGTGTGTGTGATTTGGGTAGGTGTGCACGGGTATGGGGTGGTGAGTGATTATGAATGTATGGGTGGGTGGGTGCGTAGGTATGTGTGTGTGGGTGGGTGAATGGGTGTGTAGGTGCGTGGATATGTGTGTATGGGTAGGTAGGTGTGTATAGGTGGGTGAGTGTGCATAGGTGGGTAAGTGTGTGGGGGTTTATAGGGTATGTGTGTGTGGATGGATAAATGGGAGCGTGGGTTGGTGTGTATGGGTGTGTGGGTAGGTGGGTTGGTGTGTGAGTGTGTGTGTGCGTGGCGGGGGCGGGGGGGCGGGGGGAAGGTTGTTGCTTGGGTGGGAGGTTTGGTGTGCTAGTGTGTGTATGTGAGTGTGTGGGGCGTGGGGGGGAGGTGGGGGCTTGTGTGGGAGGTTGGTGTGCTAGTGGGTGTGGGTGGGTAGGTGGATGTACGTGTATGGGTGTATGTGTGGATGCGTGGGTATGCGTTGGTGTACATGGGTATAAGATGTGGGTGAATATGTATTTGTGGGTGAGTGGGTAGGTGGGTATATATGTGTTGGTATGGGTGGGTGTGCTTAGGTGTGCTGGGTGGGTAGGTGTGTGTGAGGTGGTGGGTATGCGTGCATGGATGGGTACGTAGGTGCGTGGGTTTGTGTGTGCCGGGGGGGGGGGGGCGGGGTGAGGTGAGTGAGTGTGTGAGTGGGTATGTGTGTGGGTAAAGGGTGTGCTGTATAGGGGTGGGTTGGTTGGTAGTTGGGTGGGTGTGCGTAGGTGGGTGGGCAGGTGTAATGGGTAATGGGGTGTGCATGGGTAGGTGGGTGGGTGGGCTAGTGGGTTTGTGTGGGTGGAGGGGTGTGCATGGGTTGACGTGGGTGGATGGGTTTATATGAGTGGGTGGGTGGGTGTACGTGGTTGGGTGTCTGTATATGTGTGGGTGGGTTTATATGAGTGGATGGATGGGTGTGCGTGGTTCAGCGTCTCTGTGTGTGTGTGGGTGGGTGCATTGGTGGGTATGTGTGTATGGATGGGTGGGTGTGCATAGGTGTGTATGGGCGGGTGCATAGATATGTATGTATTCGTGGCGGGTACGTGGGTAGGTGTGGGTGGAGGGTGTGCATTAGTGGGCGTGGGTGGGTGGGTGGGCGTGTGTGTGTGTATGTGTGTGACTGTAAGGGGGTGAGTGGATAAGTGTGTATAGATGGATGGGTGTGCGTAGGTAAAGGGGTGTAGGTAGGTGGGTGCATAGGTAAGTGTGTATAGATGAGTGGGTGTGCATAGGTCTAGGTGGGTGGGTGTGGGTTAGTGGTTGTTTGTGTGCATGGGGGATTGGTTGGTATACGTGTGTGGTGGGGTAGGTGGGTGCGTGAGTTG
The DNA here is from genome assembly GCA_947650365.1 of Chamaelirium japonicum. NCBI lineage: Eukaryota > Viridiplantae > Streptophyta > Magnoliopsida > Liliales > Melanthiaceae > Chamaelirium > Chamaelirium japonicum. The sequence continues at coordinate 16,937,213 of OX393554.1, forward strand.
GTGTGTGCATGGGTATGGGTGGGAGGGTGTGCGTGTGTGGATAGGTATGCGTGGCTGGGTTGTATGTATGGGGGTGGTGCGTGGGCATGTGTGGGTGGGTAGGTATATGTGTGGATGGGTGGGTATGCGTAAGTGTACGATGGTAAGTGGGTATGCATGGGTAGGTAGGTATGTGTGTATGTGTGTGTGGGGGGGAGGGTATGTATGAATGGGTGGGTGTATGTATATCAGTGGGTGTGCATGGGTGGGGTACGCGGGTGGGTGTGCGTGTGTATGTGGGTGGAGAGGTGAGCGTGGGTGAGGGTGGGTGTTGTATGGGTGAGTAGGTGTATGCTTGGGTTGGTGGGTGGGTGGGTGGGTATGTGTATGTAGATGGGAGGGTGTGTAGGAATATGTGTGTTCGTGGGAGCGTATAGGTAGGGGTGCGTGATTGGGTGGGTAGGTTTGCGTGGGTAGAGGGGTGTGTGGGCGTGCGTGTCAAGGTGGGTGGGTGTGTGTGTGTGTGTGTGTGTGGGGGGGGGGGGGGGGGGGGCGTGTGCATAGGCATAGTTAGTGGTCGGTACGTGGGTATAGTTAGTGGTTGGTGTGTGTGCGTGAATGGGTAGGTACGTATGGGTGTTTGGGTTGGTAGGTATGGGTTGGTGTGTAGGTGTGTGGATAAGTAAGCGTATTGTGCGTGAGAGGGTGGCTGGGTGTGCCTGTGTGGATGGGTGGATATGTGTGAATATATGGGTGTGTGTATGTGCTTGGGGAAGGGGGGGTAAGTGGGTGTATGCGTGTGTAGGTTGGTATGTGTGGGTGGGTGGGTTGTTGGGCGCATGAGTGGTGTGTGTATAGGTAAGTAGGTGGATAGTGAGTGGGTATGCTTGGCGTGTAGGTAGGTGAGTGTTTTATGTGGGTATGTGTATGTGTGGGTCGGTGGGTATGTACATGGGTGGGTGGGTGTGTATGCGTGGGAGGGTAGGGGTGGGTGGGGGGGTGGGTGCGCGCGCGTGTAGGTATATGTGTCTAGATGAGTGGGTGTGCGTGTGTGGGTTGTTAGATATGTGTGTGTAGGGGATGGGTGTGCATATATGAGTGGTTGAGTTTACGTGGGTGGTTCGGTGCGTGCGTGGGTGTGTGTATGCATGGGTATGTGTGTGTGAGTGGGTGGGTGTGGGTGTGCGTGGGTAGGTGTATATGTGGATGGGTAGGTATGCGTAAGTGTACGAGGATGTGTGTGCATCGGTATGTGAAAGGTGGGTGAGTGTGCATGGGTTTGTGGATGGGTGGGCAGGTATATATATGTGTGCTTGGGTGGGTGGGTATAGTGATTAGTCAGTGTGTATGTGTGTGTGCCCGCACGTGTGCGTGTGTAGGTAGATCTTTGTTTGTTGCTGGGTGTGGGTGGGTAGGTATGTATGTGTCTGAGTGGGCACATGGGTGAGTGGGTGGTTATGTGTGTGGGTAAGTGGGTGGATTTGCGAGGGTGTATGTGGGTAGGGGTGGGTGGATTTTGTGTGGTTGGGTGCATGCGTAGGTGGGTATATATGTGTATGGGTGGGTATGTGTGTGTGGATGAGAGGGGGTGCATAGCTATATATAGGTGGGTAGGTATTTTTTTGGTGGGTGTATTCATAGGAGGGTGGGTATGCATGTGTGGGTGTCTATGTACATGGGTGGGTTGGTGTATGAGTGGGTATGTATGTGGATGGATGGGTGTGGTGGGTGGGTGAGTGTGTAAATATGTATGTGTTTATGGATGGATGGGGGGTGGTTAGTGGGAGTGTGTGAGGGGGGATGGTGGGGTATACGTGGGTGTGTGGAGGGGTGTGCATTGGTCGGGGTGGGTGCGTATAAGGGTGGGTCAATAGGTGTGTGTGGATATAAGTTGGTGGGTGTGCGTAGGTCGAGGGGTGTTCGTGGATGCGTGGGTATACGTGGGTGGGTAGGTGTATGTGTGCATGGGAGATAGGTAAGTATGTTGGTAGATGGGTTGGTGTGCATGGGTATGGGTAGCTGGGTGGGCATGCATACGTGGAGGGGTGTGGGTGCGTGTGTGGTGGGTGTATGGATAAGTATTTATGTGTCGATGGGTGGGTATGTGTAGGTATGCGTTGGTGGGTGCATGTGCGTACCAGTGGGTGAGTATACGTAGGTGGGTGGTTGTGGGTGGGTGTGCGTGAGTTGTGTGCGTGGGGGGGTTGGTTGGTATATATGTGGGTGGGTAGGTATGTATGGGTGGGTCTGCATAGGTGTACATGTGTGGGTGGGTGTTCGTAGGTGTAGGTGGGTATATGTGAAGATGTGTGTATGTATATGTGGGTGGGTGTGTGGGTTTGTGGGTGTTGGAATCTAATCCGGGTCAGAGGCTCGCAGCGGAAGCGATTTGGCGGTCGAATAGACCGTTCATGGTGCACGTTACACTATTTAACTTTTCATGGAAACTAAACTACATATGTGTGCATGTGTATGCACGAGAATCGAAAACCCCTAACGGCAATCTAGCGTAATGATTAACTAGCATGGATGCAAATCATAATGCTCGCTAGATCTACATGTTAGATTACACATACCTTTCGTACGGATCTTTTAACCGCGAAGGATTGTCTTCTTTGTCGATGGAGACGGAAGATCGTTCGCGAAGATGCCGACGGTACGAATGGAGATGTTGCCTTCTTGTTCACCCGATCTCACACGATGCACGGAACGTCGCTCTCGGATCTCTGAGTGCCTCCGAAGAACGACCCTTCTCCTTCTTCAGAACTCCACGCGAGGAAGACGAAGTAGCAAGCGGGAAACGGGAGATGAAACGGGAGAGAACTCGAGAGATGAGAGAGAGGGGGGTTCGGTTTCTGTAGCACATGGGGCCGACGCCCATAGGTGCTTTTATAGGGCCGGCCACCCCCCCTTGGATAAGGATCCAAGGGGATAATAACCCCCTCTCATTATCTCTCCATTATCTCCTTTTTATCTCTCCGCGTATTTATCCGTTTTCCCACTTTTTAGGGCTCGATATTAACCGATTTATCGCCCCATCCCTATCTATATGGCCGGCCCTATAGATGAGGGATTCTTATCCCTACATCATAGGGCCGGCCCTAGTGAGGTGTCCCGCCACTAGGGTCGGCCAATAGTGAGGTCCGGCAGAGTGAGGTTTTTACCAAAACGCCCCGACGCCTCATTTTGACCATTTCTAGCGTGCGATACCTAACGGCCATTACTTAAGTGATATCTACTAGTTACTTACTATTAACTGAGGCCACCGGAAGGTGCCTCTAGCAAAGTCAACTAGTCAACTCGCAACATACCCCGGTGCATTGCACCTATGTAGCGAAGTTCACTTATGGCTAGGGATTACTACATACGACTCCGCACTAGTCTCGGGCTCAACCCTTAGTACTCGTATGTAGTTACGCATCTACCGTGCTCTAGTGCCAAGCACACACAGAGCGTATACTTCTTTCTTCCTCCTGCTTATGGTGTTCCGAGGAGACGGTTCAAGAACCGTACATAATGTTGATAAGGTGGAACCATCAGGGACCGGGGTTCATGGCTTCCAACTCAAGCTCGATCGACACACTACCCGAGTGTACCATCGATCCTCTGAGCTCGAGTTAACCTGCGTAGCCACCCAGAGTGCGACGCAGGCTGCACTCCAATTCACCCAGACTTACTATGTTCTCCATCATACCCCTGCTCTCCACTTAGTAGTGGTAAACCCGCTGTCCCTCCACTTGATGCCATGATTCACTTCGAGCGGTGAAGACTACCGTCAGACTCGAATGATCATATGACTTGGTTCCTTCCAGGTTGACCTATACATCGTACCTCTGATTACCCCGTCGAGTAATCGAACCCGGTCAACAGTTAAACTGATGACCACCAGGCCTGGGTTTGGTACAGTGTAAGTCACACCAAGGAACGCATCTCCCATCAGGGGTGTGGATGGCCTGCAGGAGTGACACGCTAATGCAACGCCAGCCGGGTAACCCAGTACACCGTGGTTTTGGATCATTGCATATGGACCCTCACACATTGGTGCGCCAAAGCACCACGCAACTGGTTAGTCCATCAGTCGTGGTTCCTCAGGGTTTAGGACCGTTTTACCCTAAGCAGAAACACGGCTTAGTGTACCAGTGTCTGCTCACTGATCTGTACACCGTGTTAGTTCCGTTCAGCCACAGACACTGTGCCTGGTGATGACCATGGTGAAGACATCCCATGAACTGTCATCGCCAACAGCTTAACATGATGAGGCGACCAACCTGATCATAGCTGCGAACTTATTTAGGTTATACGGGACCAATCCACTCAGTCTTCAACTCAGTGGACTACCATATAACCATGGCTCTCTGTTCTCAAAAGAACACGTAACTATGTTACGCACCTATATGCATCTCATATATTAATAACTATCAATCTTTATTAGACCAAAACATAAAGTTTTACAAGCTTAGAACACATCAATCCTAACAATCTCCCACTTGGTCTAGCGAAGCAAAACGGTTTTGACTCCCATCGCATCCACATGTCGCTCGAATGCCTTAGTAGGTATTGCCTTTGTGAAAGGATCAGCAACATTATCTGTAGATGCAATCTGCGTCAACGCTACTCGCCCTTGCTTTTGAAACTGCCGAATCAAGTGGAACTTGCGCTCGATGTGCTTCCCCTTTTGGTGATGTCTTGGCTCCTTAGCTTGTGCTACCGCCCCACTATTGTCGCAGTAAAGCACAATAGGTAACTGGGCCTCTGGTACACATCCCAAATCCGTAAGGAATTTCTTGAGCCATACCGCCTCTTTGGCTGCCTCGCACGCTGCAACGTACTCAGCCTCTGTGGTAGAGTCTGCGATGCATTTCTGCTTCACACTCTGCCAACTAACCGCTCCTCCTCCTAGCATAAACACAAAACCTGATGTCGACTTTCTGGATTCCAAATCTGACATAAAGTCAGAATCTGTATATCCAATCGGCGTCAGTTCTTGTCCAGTGTAAACCAACTCATAGTCCCTTGTTCTACGAAGGTACTTGAGTATACACTTCACAGCTGTCCAATGATCTGGACCCGGATTCGACTGAAACCGACCCATCATTCCTACTGCGAAACAGATATCAGGCCTTGTACAATGCATAGCATACATTAGACTACCTAATGCCGAAGCATAAGGTATCTTCTGCATTTCTGCTCTCTCCTCAGGTGTCTTAGGACATTGATCCTTAGACAGTTTTACACCATGTCTAAATGGCACAAAACCCTTCTTGGAGTTTTGCATGTCAAATCTAGCCATAACCTTATCTATATACGTAGCCTGTGACAGTGAGAGAATCCTGTTCTGGCGATCACGTGTTACCTTGATCCCCAAAACATAACTCGCTTCACCTAGGTCTTTCATATCGAACTGTGTTGACAACCAGACCTTTACCGTTGATAATGTTCCTACATCATTTCCAATGAGCAGAATATCGTCTACGTAAAGTATCAAATATACTACTGTGGTTTTATCAGTTCTCTTGTATACACATGGTTCATCCTCGTTTTGAGTAAATCCATATGACTGGATTGCCTGATCAAAACGGATGTTCCAACTTCTAGATGCTTGCTTTAGTCCATAAATGGACTTCTGCAACTTGCAAACTAGATGTTCCTGACCCTCTGACTCAAAGCCTGGTGGCTGAATCATATAAATGTCTTCTTCCAAATTTCCATTAAGGAATGCTGTCTTGACATCCATTTGCCAGATCTCCCAGTCATAATGGGCTGCAATGGATAGGAGGATCCGAATAGACCTTATCATAGCTACCGACGAGAAGGTTTCGTCAAAGTCGATCCCTTCTCTCTGGGTGTAACCCTTGGCAACTAATCTAGCTTTATAAGTCTCTATTGTACCATCGGATCCTCTCTTCTTCTTATACACCCACTTACACCCAATAGGTTTAATATTGGATGATGGTGTAACAAGAGTTCAGACTGCGTTATGGGACATTGATTCAATTTCTACCTCCATAGCCTTTTGCCAGTCAGAGCTGTCAGAAGCTCCCACTGCCTCATCGTAGCTCAGTGGGTCATCCTCCTGACCCTCTGGATCAACCAATAAGGTTTCTCCATAGAATCTGTCAGGAGCTCTGATGTTTCTCCCACTGCGACGAGGTGGTGGTGGTGTTACAGGATTAACAGGTTCTACAGTATCTGGTATATTATTATCTGTAATGTCAGCTCCCACTATGCTTTTGGATGCGCTATCTGAACTAGTACCCAGCAGTTCATCCAGAACTACCTTACTAGTAGGTTTGTGGTCCACAATATAATCCTGTTCTAGGAAATAGGCGTTCGTAGAAACGATCACTTTCTTTTCCTCAGGATCATAAAATAGACCACCTTTGGTCTCCTTGGAATACCCTACAAATAAGCATACTCTGGTTTTAGATTCCATCTTTTCCCTCTTATCCCTTCGCACATGTGCAGGGCATCCCCATATTCTGAAATGCTGTATCAATGGCTTTCGCTTTGACCACAGTTCTCTAGGGGTCAGAGGCACTGACTTAGACGGAACGTGATTCAGAATATAAACTGCTGTTTGTAGGGCATATCCCCAAAAGGTCATTGGTAAACTGGCGTAACTCATCATGCTACGAACCATGTCCAACAAGGTTCGATTCCTTCTCTCGGAAACTCCATTCTGTTGTGGGGTACCTGGAGCAGTTAACTGGGATTTTATCCCATGCTCCACCAAATACCCTAGGAACTCGTCAGATAGGTATTCACCTCCTCGATCTGATCGAAGGGTTTTTATATATTTACCTGTCTGCTTTTCTACTTCAGCCCTGAACTCTTTGAACATGTCAAAGGATTCCGACTTCCGATGCATCAGGTAAATGTAACCATATCTTGAGTAATCATCAATGAATGTGATGAAATACTCATGGCCTCCTATCGCCTTGACGTTCATGGGTCCACACACATCCGAATGGATTAACTCTAACACCTCAGTAGCTCTTACTCCTTTGCCTTTAAAGGACCTCTTGGTCATTTTGCCTTCCAGGCAGGATTTACAGGTGGGAAGGATCTCCGTAGGATCTGTTTCCAGAAGCCCGACCTTCACCATTCTATGGATCCTATCTAAGGCAATATGCCCAAGTCGTAAGTGCCACAGGTGGGTTAAATTTTCCGAAGGATTCTTACGCTTAGATGAATTAACATTAAATGCTGAAGTTATTATGTTATCTTTTTCAAATTTAGGACTTACAACATAGAGATGATTCTGAACCATTCCTCTTATTATAAAAGTTCCATTCAGTTTAAACGACACACCAGAAGCATCAAAATAAACTGAATAACCTTCATTAACTAAAGAAGAAATAGAAATTAAGTTACGTCGCAAGGACGGTACATAAAAGACATCTCTAAGAGTCAAAGTCTTATTATTCGAAAAACTAAGATTAACATCTCCAATAGCTTCAGCAGCAGCTACGGCCTCAGTTCCCATGCTCAGGGTCACCTCTCCATCAAGCAATCTTCTGCTTTCCCGAAACCCCTGAAGAGAGTTACAGGCATGTTTAGTGGATCCAGAATCCACAATCCAACTAGCAAAAGTACTATTACTTGAAAGAAATAATTCAACAACTAAGAGTTGTAGATTACCTTCACCAGCATTCTGAGGCTTCTTGCAGTCCTTCTTTCAATGACCCTTCTGGCCACACCGAAAGCACTTCGTGCCCGATTTCTTTGATTCTCCAGACCCAGAGGCTCCAGCAGAGTCCTGCACAGGCAGTGACTTAGGTTTCCTTTTATGTTTCTTGCCCTGAGGTTTACCAGGCTTCTTGAAGGATCTGCGTTGCACGTGAAGTGCTTCGCCCTTCTGCTTGAAGCCATCCTCAGCTGCCTGGAGAGCTCCCAGAAGCTCTGCATTTGTCATAGCCAACTTATTCAAATTAAAGTTGGTGACAAAGCCTTCAAAGGCTCCAGACAGTGACGAGAGGAAGATGTCTGTCATCACCTCGCCTTCTAGCACAATGTCCATGGTAGCTAGTTCGTTCTGGAACCCAAACATTTTCATCATGTGTTCCCGAACCAGCGTCCCATTGGACATCTTAGTGCCGACGAGTTTCTTAATGGTAAGGTATCGCGTAACGCGATTGTGACCTTCAAACATCTCCTTCAAATACAACATCATGTCAGAAGCGTCGGGCATCTCCTCGACTTGCTTCTGCAGAGTTATTTGCAAGGATGCTATTATATAGCATTTACATATCTCATTAGATTCCTTCCAGTCAGTGAATGCCTTTAACTGTGCCTCTGTGGCATTGGGTCCTGGCAAATCTGGCTCAGGGTCATTAAGGGCTGACATATGTTTACCAATCCTTAGGACCAGGTACAGGTTGCGCTTCCAGTCCTCATAGTTGGGACCGGTAAGTTTGTGGTCATTTAGGATGGCGGACAGGGGGTCTAACTTAGTCATCTGAAAATAAAGATTGAATAATGAGTATGCATAAAAACTTATTTTATGGATTTTTAAAACAAGCTAATTATATCCATATGTCGACGCTACCCTCAAGCGAAGCCATCTCTATGGATTAATTAACCATGTATGTAAGATCTCGGAATCGACTGTACCTGCCCTAGGGGGCATCATACAGCGTCAATCCGCTTACATGGGCCTTTTCCTTGACCCTATCCAAATCTGCCAACTAAGGGCTGTGATGGACCATGGTTATCTTTCGGCCAGTACTACGTGATCACCGTTGTCTTCGCAACGAATACCTCACGTGTACTTAGGATGCTTACCCACGAGCCTAAGCAATTACGACACGGGAGTTCATGCGGCCCCCACTAGGGTGGGATGAAAAGCCCTTCTCTCCTGGCCCCGTAATCGCCATATCCACAGGGAGGTCATTAAGTAATTTGGCATGGAAACACACAGCTCCCACCCTAGGGGGTGTGAAGTTATGCATCCCCACCCAAACACAAAACGACTGGCCGTGGAGGCCAGAGGATCTTATAAAAGTCCTCTCTTGCATCCCTTATAATTCTGAGGGTTATTTTGCGAGTATGAATTTATGCTAATGCAAAGGTAGCGACCTCCTAAATACTAGACCCTGGTCACACCATGCTCCTACTAGCGTTCAAACCTTTCGCCTAGCATTAATCACTCTCGGAATATCATAGTCCCTGCCTCAAGTGGATTTCTCCATTCAAGGGTCACATTACATATTCCAAGAGTATCGATGCTTTGCAAAATTGGTTATCACGCTAATGCTCTGGAGCTAATCCTAGAGTCAGACTCACTGGAAAGGACTCCCACTAGTCATGGCGCCTCGCTTATAGATTTGACAATTGATGTTCAATGGATCTCCATCTCATCTTTGATTTCGATGCTGGCCAAATAGGCACACCCGACTAGTCGGGTGCTCTCCTAATGGTGGCATAACCATATGTGATGGGATCCCACTAACATCAAAAGTCAACTAAATAATAGGCGTCATCTAGCGGGATCCTATCCTCAAACAGTCGCTTGGACCGGAGGGGAAAGGCATCCCTCTGAAGACAGATAATCACATTATCTCATCGGGGTTCGATATGAAGCATAAAGAACTAATTAAAGAAAACAACCATTAAAAAACTGAATTAAGTTCAGGGTCCGACCCCTGAACCTAATTAGCACAGCGCAGGCATCTAGCTTTCTTCGCAAGGTTCCTCGGTCCGGCTCCTTCGTCGCGCTCGCGAACACTTTGCCGGATCGTCTTCATCCTCCAGGGTTCCGCTTCCGCTCCCGATGGTGGATTTCTTTGGCACATCTTTCTTCTCGATCTGTAACCGAAAAAGTCTAGTACGCTACGAGCAAGTGCTCGGTCGTACACAATTTCCTAGAAAGAAAAGAAAACACACCTAGAAAAAAGGCCATGGGAAACCGAGGATGGACAAACCCCATCGCTCGCCCAATCTATGGCTCAATTACATATCCACACACAGAAAGCAAATCCAGACAATTGCTAACTCGGGGTCCGACCCCCGGTAGCAAGCACAAAGCATAGATCTAGATTTTTTTATAGCGGCGCCCTGCAAGAATGATTAATAGAACAAGCACAATCTATACATATGCATGATCTAAGCGTATGAACCCCGATGATCTCACGCATTCATCATGCGCACACATGTTCGTTTCATGAAAAACATGAAACGTACACCACTAATGCGGCTCTGATACCAATTGTTGGAATCTAATCCGGGTCAGAGGCTCGCAGCGGAAGCGATTTGGCGGTCGAATAGACCGTTCATGGTGCACGTTACACTATTTAACTTTTCATGGAAACTAAACTACATATGTGTGCATGTGTATGCACGAGAATCGAAAACCCCTAACGGCAATCTAGCGTAATGATTAACTAGCATGGATGCAAATCATAATGCTCGCTAGATCTACATGTTAGATTACACATACCTTTCGTACGGATCTTTTAACCGCGGAGGATTGTCTTCTTTGTCGATGGAGACGGAAGATCGTTCGCGAAGATGCCGACGGTACGAATGGAGATGTTGCCTTCTTGTTCACCCGATCTCACACGATGCACGGAACATCGCTCTCGGATCTCTGAGTGCCTCCGAAGAACGACCCTTCTCCTTCTTCAGAACTCCACGCGAGGAAGACGAAGTAGCAAGCGGGAAATGGGAGATGAAACGGGAGAGAACTCGAGAGATGAGAGAGAGGGGGGTTCGGTTTCTGTAGCACATGGGGCCGACGCCCATAGGTGCTTTTATAGGGCCGGCCACCCCCCCTTGGATAAGGATCCAAGGGGATAATAACCCCCTCTCATTATCTCTCCATTATCTCCTTTTTATCTCTCCGCGTATTTATCCGTTTTCCCACATTTTAGGGCTCGATATTAACCGATTTATCGCCCCATCCCTATCTATATGGCCGGCCCTATAGATGAGGGATTCTTATCCCTACATCATAGGGCCGGCCCTAGTGAGGTGTCCCACCACTAGGGTCGGCCAATAGTGAGGTCCGGCAGAGTGAGGTTTTTACCAAAACGCCCCGACGCCTCATTTTGACCATTTCTAGCGTGCGATACCTAACGGCCATTACTTAAGTGATATCTACTAGTTACTTACTATTAACTGAGGCCACCGGAAGGTGCCTCTAGCAAAGTCAACTAGTCAACTCGCAATATACCCCGGTGCATTGCACCTATGTAGCGAAGTTCACTTATGGCTAGGGATTACTACATACGACTCCGCACTAGTCTCGGGCTCAACCCTTAGTACTCGTATGTAGTTACGCATCTACCGTGCTCTAGTGCCAAGCACACACGGAGCGTATACTTCTTTCTTCCTCCTGCTTATGGTGTTCCGAGGAGACGGTTCAAGAACCGTACATAATGTTGATAAGGTGGAACCATCAGGGACCGGGGTTCATGGCTTCCAACTCAAGCTCGATCGACACACTACCCGAGTGTACCATCGATCCTCTGAGCTCGAGTTAACCTGCGTAGCCACCCAGAGTGCGACGCAGGCTGCACTCCAATTCACCCAGACTTACTATGTTCTCCATCATACCCCTGCTCTCCGCTTAGTAGTGGTAAACCCGCTGTCCCTCCACTTGATGCCATGATTCACTTCGAGCGGTGAAGACTACCATCAGACTCGAATGATCATATGACTTGGTTCCTTCCAGGTTGACCTATACATCGTACCTCTGATTACCCCGTCGAGTAATCGAACCCGGTCAACAGTTAAACTGATGACCACCAGGCCTGGGTTTGGTACAGTGTAAGTCACACCAAGGAACGCATCTCCCATCAGGGGTGTGGATGGCCTGCAGGAGTGACACGCTAATGCAACGCCAGCCGGGTAACCCAGTACACCGTGGTTTTGGATCACTGTATATGGACCCTCACACATTGGTGCGCCAAAGCACCACGCAACTGGTTAGTTCATCAGTCGTGGTTCCTCAGGGTTTAGGACCGTTTTACCCTAAGCAGAAACACGGCTTAGTGTACCAGTGTCTGCTCACTGATCTGTACACCGTGTTAGTTCCGTTCAGCCACAGACACTGTGCCTGGTGATGACCATGGTGAAGACATCCCATGAACTGTCATCGCCAACAGCTTAACATGATGAGGCGACCAACCTGATCATAGCTGCGAACTTATTTAGGTTATACGGGACCAATCCACTCAGTCTTCAACTCAGTGGACTACCATATAACCATGGCTCTCTGTTCTCAAAAGAACACGTAACTATGTTACGCACCTATATGCATCTCATATATTAATAACTATCAATCTTTATTAGACCAAAACATAAAGTTTTACAAGCTTAGAACACATCAATCCTAACAGTGGGTGGGTGCATAAGTATACGTATGTGTTGGTAGGTGAGTGGATAGATATAGTGGGTGGGTTGGTGTGTGTGTGTGTGTGTGTGTGCGTGGACTAGTGGGTGTGCATGGGTGAGTAAGTGTTTGTTTTTATAGGTGTGCGAGGGTATGGGTATATATAAGTAGGTGGGTGGGTATGCGTGTGTCGGTGGGTGGGTTTGTGTGGGTGTGCATGGTTGGATGGGTGATGTGCCTATTTGGGTGGGTGGGGTATGAGTGGGTGAGTATGTATGGGTTTTTGAGTGGGTGGGTTCGTGGGTGTGTGCATGCGTACATGGGGGGTTGGGTGTGTGGGTTGGGGGGATATTTGTGTATGTGGTCGTGTGGGTATATGGGTGTGGGTATGCATGGGTGAGTGCATGGGTGGATGGGTGTGCATAGGTGGGTGGACAAGTGTAAATATGGGTAAAGTTGTGGGTGTGTAGGGATGAGTGGGTGCGTTGGCATATGTGTGAGAGTGGATGGCTGGGTGAGTGGGTGTGTGGGTGGATATATTGGTGTATGTGTGGATGGTTGGGTTGGTATGTGCGTCGGTGGGTGTGTGCATGGGTATATCGGTGGTTGGAAATATATGGGTGTGCATGGGTATGTGTGTGTGGGTCAGCAGATACGCACCCGGTCAGCCCCTGATAAAGGGTCAGCGAGCGCGGCGATCAGCCCCGCACAATGGATCGATAGATGCGCACCCGGTCGGCCCCTGACAGGGGGTCGACGAGCGCGACGGTCAGCCCCTGATAATGGGCCGACAAACACGCACCCAGCCAACCCCTGACAGGGGGTCGGCGAGCGCGACGGTCGGCCCGGACAACGGATCGGTAGACGTGCACCCGGTTGGCCCCTAACAAGAGGTCGGCGAGCGCAACGGTCAGCCTGGACAACAGGTCGACAGACGTGCACCAGCCGGCCACTGACAGGGGGTCGATGAGCGCGGCAGTCGACCCCTAACAACGGGTCGGCAGACGCGCACGATGGTCGGCCCTGAAAAAGGGTCAGTAGACGAGCGACCAATTTTTGCACCAGGGAGTCCCAGCCAGATAGGTTAGCACCTGCCTAGCTAGGAGGGGATAACTATGGGTGCAAAATCTGGGTAACAACCTATAGTGGGATCCGCAGCCCTGCCTGGGATCCATAAGGATGATATCGGGACTTGTAACCCTACCTGGGGCCCACACGCTCGATAGTAGGACCCGCAGTCCTGTCTGGGGCCCATAAGGACAACGGTGGGACCCATAACTCTGTTTGGGGCCCATAAATACTATTTGGGGTGTGGTAAATCCCCCCGGATTTTTACCAAACCCCTGATATTCTTAAATCTCTATAAATAACAAACTCGACAGAGATTCCTAGGATCCAAAATTTCAGACCACATTCCCACTTTCTGTTTTCCAGAGCTCCTTAAGGCATCTGGTGATCAGACTCTAGTCAACCCTTTTCCACCCTCTATCTACTTGTATAAGCACTCCTCGGCCTGTCAAGAGTAGCTCTACCCCTTCAGAGATAGTGGATTCAAAGGTTGCGTCTTACCGCACGGAGACGTAGGATTCGGCTGAACTTCATCACCACTTCTTGTTTCAATATATTCTCTCTCTCTCTCTCTCTCTCTCTCTTTCTGTCTCTTTTTCTCTCTCTCTCTTTTCTCTCTACAGTGTTACCGTGACAACTCAGCACGCGACAGCTCAATGCTCTATAGCAAGCCACATCTCTGAAGCTTAATTCTTCAATCGACTGTTGAAAGAGGACCGTACGACGGCTGTAATCCTTCCCCACAATGCCTATAAATAGCCTTATATTATTTGGTCTCTATGAAACCATAAAACAACTACCAAAAATAAAAAGATAATACTTTCCATAATTGAAAGATCTAGATCTATCATAAATCTTAACTAAATGATATATTTTAAAAATTACCATATTTAATAATCCAAAAATAACATATTTTTGGATTAAAATAATAATTTCAGAATGAAATAATTATTTTATTCCAAATTTAATATTTTATTCCAAAAATACTATTTTAGGAATTATTAAATCTAAATTTTATTTTAATTGGGCCTTGAGCATGTGTCAGGCTATGGAAGTCGTGCAAGTCGGGCCATATCCCCATCATTCACTCCAAGTCAGAAAGAATTCGTCCACGAGTTCTGTAGAGCTGTGGCAAGGGCTGATAGTGAAACTCGCATCACCAGGGTCATTGAATGATCGCCTCGAAGTCCGCAACTGATGATGGAGGCCTAGCCGGTGTGGTCGCACTGTGTTGTAGTCATCTCCTGGGTCCCACACGAAAACGGTGTTGCCGTCGAGCGGGGACCAGGAGTCAGAGAAGTGCTAGCACGGGATGACATAGACAGTTGCAGGAGATCACTAAAGTAGCAGCTCAATGGAGAATATGCCCAGGTAGAGGTGGCACTGACAGGGCCCAAAGTCGTGGGTGGATGGTCTATGCCGATAAAATCGATTGGCGGGACTAGTGCGCTGAAGTCGACACCCATCTTCAGCTTGGATGGCGAAAGTAATCCACAGGAGTCGGTATATGGTCCTTTGGCAGTGGAGGTGGAGTCAGTGGTGCAAGCACCACAGGTGGTGGCACTAGTGGTGAAGACGACTCCTCTGGTAGTGGGGGTACTGAAGGAGTCATCGGTGCACGAGACACAACTGAAGCACGGGCTCTGGTCATTGTCGAACCATAGCTTCTTGCTTAATGTCATCCATTAGTTACATCACATCATTGAGTCGCTCTTCGGTCAATTGAGCTTCCGTGCTGCAAGAACCATTAGACAAATGGTTCGACTGGTAGTGTCAGTCCCTGGGCTCAACCTCTAATGTGGCCAATGTACAAAATCTTCATAATTGTAGACGAGTATAAGGTAGGACCAGAAGTATTTATCCAATCTAGGAGTCGTGCATAGATGGCAGTCTGATAGTACATAGTGATCAGGGGCAGAGTCATAATTTTATAGTGCTAGGATGACTGGGAGGGTGCAGCGGTGGTTTAGGAGGCCAGCGAGGTTGGCTCAGGAGGTAGCCGAGCGCAAGTCAAGGTTAGGCGATGAATTACAGGGGTGTCGGGATACAGTCGGGCGGTGAAGGGAGATACAGCAGGAGGTGACTGCGGGAGATGGCCGGAAGCATGGATGGATCGAGCTTGGGGAAGGCACGGTGATGGCCGATCGGGGCCCTGATAGCGTCGGCAGGTGGTGACTGCGGGGGATGGCCGGAGGCACGGGAAGATCGGGTTCGGGGAAGTCGGGGGTGGCTTGGAGGTCCGGCAAGAGGCCGATCAGAAGTCCGGCGTGATGCCTCGTGCTGGCGGATGTCTTGCAGGCTCAGTCACGTCCGATCGATCGGATTTGTCGTTGCGTCTTTTTTGTAGGTGCGGTCGTGTCCGGTCGATCAGAATTTTAGCCGATCAATCAGTCACGATAATTCTTTTATCTGCAGGCTGGTGATCTAGCCGGGATTGCTAGCTGAAGGCTAGGTTGCACGGTGGGAGGTCCGGCGGTGCTGATCGGAGTCCGGGCAGGCGCGATGAGGGGCAGGTGGTGCGGATCGGGGCTGTGGGGCGTGACTCGGGGCTGTGAGGTGACGATGCAGCGCCGGCGGGGCCTCAGGGTGGTGACCGACCATAGGCGGGCTGGGATGCGGTTGCGAAGAGGAAACCGGTAGGCACAAAGGGTGGTCGAGCGGCAGTAGGAAGGTCGGATGGTGCCAAGGAAGGCGGGCGGATCAGGAAGTCGACGGCGATGGCGATGTTATTGATGGTTGTCGATGACGATGAGCCTTGAATGACATCGCAGATTGTCCTACGGAAGCGGAATCCGTCGAAACCCGCTCTGATACCAAACTGATGTGGGACGCAAAGGGAAGCCGTCGTTGATGATTCACGATCCCTAAATTAGGGTTTTTTGAGAGAGATAGTGGGGGAGGAGAGGAGAGGAGGGGGAAGATCCGGAGTCCACCGAATTCGGGGAATCCACCCCTGATGGATTCTAATCCAGGAAACCGTAACGAAACCCGTAAGCCGTAATTTTTTTTTCATTATTCATAAGCATTTTTATTCATCAAATGAGAGGCCTATAAATAGGTTTATATTACTTGGTCTTTAAAAAACCATAAAACAACTACCAGAAATAAAAAGATAATACTTTCCATAACTGGAAGATCTAAATCTATCCTAAATCTTAACTAAATGATATCTTTTAAAAATTACCATATATAATAATCTAAAAAAAACATATTTTCGGATTAAAATAATAATTTATGAATAAAATGATTATTTTATTCTAAATTTAATATTTTATTCTGAAAATACTATTTTAGGAATTATTAAATCCAAATTTTATTTTAATTAGGCCTTAAGCGCGTGTCAAGCCATGGAAGTCGTGCAAGCCGGGCCATGTCCCCATCAGAAGGTTTGTTGGTCCGTTAGAGGGACCTATCACATATTACCTCCACAAAAAAAGTCACGTGGTTCATTTTGATCAGCACCCGGTGGTGAATTTGGGAATTTTTTTTTGCAATCCTACGTACCATAGACATGGGGTAGCGGGACCCACCACATTGGGATAGTGGCCCCCAGCACTCAAAGCGTGCTGATGGGGTCGGGGGCAATGGGCCCCGCCGTTGTATGATCGGAAGACATGACGATCGGTCGAAAACCTTAGACGAACGCCAGTTCTTGCTTATTTATTTATTTCTTTAGTTCATTCGAATGGGGGGGTTACAACCAGACTCCTAGTAGGGGTCAATGCTTATCGCAAACAAAGCACTGCCACACCGGCGGGGAAAGAGGAGCCACTAGCCCGCGCAATACACACCGCCGCTGCTTGCGGAAAAACACCACCGGCAATGTCCCGGCCACAAACCATCGCCACATCCGGCTGAAAACAGGGATCAACAGGATCCCAACATAGTAGAAACAAAAAAAAATCAGAAAAAACAAATCCAAAAACAATGCCATGAAACGGCACCGGTGTCAGTCAGCCCTAGTAATACGGCCACAGCAGACGGAGTCACACGAGAAGCCCTGATCTGCCATCGAAGACGCTACTACGAACCGCCGGGAGCCGCTCCACCGTGCAGTAGAGGTTATCTGAAAAACCACCGTCAGAACCTGCAATCATGGCCATATCTGACACTCGCCAACAACCAGCATAAGATCGCTCCTTCGACTACGATCAAGGCAGGCCGACGAACCGAGCAAGAGGGCTCCGCGCTACACTGACGAGATGAAAACAAAATAGACGGCCACCAAGCAGCCCTTATCTATAGGGGGAAGGGGGGGCAGATCCGACTTCACAGCTGAAAGATTCAAACACCTAGCATCCCCGAAGCCACGGGGGGGCGGGGGGGGGGGGTGCAGATCCGACTCCACTGCCGAAAGATCCAAACACCTAGCCTCTCCGAAGCCGTCGGCGGCGACCGAGAAGTCCAAGAGGAGGCGACGAAACCCTAGATATGAAAGGGAAAGGAGGAGAAAAAAAAGGTCGCTCCGAGCCCATGACTAGTTTGCTCGACCAACGTCTATCTCATTTAGTTCTTACTTATTAATATCAAGAATACGAAATTGAAATACTTTACTCTTCGTTCTTTGTCAATCCACCGATGATCGGGCTCTGATGCCACATGTAAGGATTCGAGGTACCGTATCGGTACATCCCAAGATCTTATGGTAGATCATCTAAGATGATGATTACGAATAATGATGGCGCTGCACTTGACGCCATGGATGTTCATACTGTAAGCTCCATGCCAGGGTAACTCTGGTATCTACCAAGCACCCCAACTACATAAGCAATGTCTGGTCGAGTGCAAGTATGTGCATACTGTAAGCTCCCAATGACTGAAACATATGGGATGTTAATCATCTACTTCCTCTCCATTTCATTCCTAGGACACGACACTGAATTAAGCTTATCTCCTTAAACCTTGGGAGCTATTACTGGAGAGTAATTTTGCATACCAAATCTCTCAAGAGCCTTTGTAGTGTACACTATTAAGAGCACCTGATTCCTGACATCCATATGGCATGTCTCATCAGAAATGTTTGGAAGCCCTAACTTTAGTTTCCAAGCGCTTGATCCGGCTCCTAGTGTGGTTCGGTTGGGACAGGGGGAAGTGCCGGAAGTTTCTGAGTGTGGTCATAATCGCCTCTTGTTCGCAAAATACTGCACTAAGAGCGTCTTCAGCAACCTATGTATTCTAGCTAGCCAAAAGCAGAGAGAAATGATTATTTTTTTAGAATAGATAGCCATACTTGGAACACAACTCAAGTATACGATTTATTCTAAATAGCCAAAAGTGAAATGACCAAATGCCCCTTCACATCTACCTATATACCCGACTGATGTGGATCATTACATTCAACCCCCACACCCCGTTGACCAAAAAGCCAATGGGAAGCAATGGAGAGCCTGCCGAAAATGCTCTTAATACCCACACCCACTTGAGTCCGATCATCCTTGTAGCCAAGCCAGATTTGGGCAAAACTCACAAATTCGCCACCGAGTCGAGTCCAGAACCCCTAAATCTAGACCTGACAAGTTTTAACTAATCATGTCTAGACCCTAAATCCGTACCCGACCAGTTTATAAACCGGTAGACCTGCTAAGACCCGTTTACATATCCACTCTTTGGTTTTTTTTTATATTTCGCTGCAACTCTCCATCCGTGAGTATCCTGATCACAGTCGTCTGTTGCACCCAGCGCAGACCAATGAATCGCATTGAACCCAGACAGCAGGCTAACTGGCTTAGTGACGACCCGTTTATGACCCAATTTTAAACGTGTCTTTAACAGGTCAAACGGGTTGGAGATAAAACCCGGACCCGACCCATTTACTATTCGGGTTAGTCGTGTCGACCCGTTTATGACCCGAACCGTTCAACCCAAACCCAGATCCGGACCCTCTAATTTCGTGTCGGGTCTAGCGGTCGGATCCCAAGTTGAGAAATTTATTTAGTGAAACGGGTGCACCACGTCAGCAATTAATAGGAGGTCCACTCAAAATGAACCACGTGTTTTCTTTTTTTTTTGCTTTCTTCACATGAAGCCTCGGCCACAAGGGGGGAAGGCTGTCTCTCCTCTCTCTCTCTCTCTCTCTCATGAGCGGCGGTGGAAGATTGGTAGACGGTGAGGACACGCCGCAGATCTGGTGGAGACGGCGATCGTCGGCAACGGTGACGAGGACGAGGATGGATTTGGCGACGATGAGGACGCCGGATTTGGCGACAAACACGATGAGGGCGACGTGCGACGGAGAGTATCGCCTGCGAAGGCCGGAGGCGGCGGATCTAGCGGCAGAGAGCATTGGATGTGAGGGCGGAGGCGATCTTGTGACGGCGGTGAGTCGGCGGCGGAAACTCAGGAAACGTAAGCCCGTCTGTAAAGATATATCTTAGTCTAAAGATATATGCTAACTAAGCGGACGGTTCTGATTGCACTTATAAACGGTAGTCGCTGCAAATCCACTCTGTACGGCTATAAAACCCACCCCTCTCTTTCTCTCGAGCGCCTACTTTGGGACGATGTCCAGTGGAGTTCGGTTTTTTTTGCTCTTTATCTTGATCTTGATCTGGTTGTATCTACTCATATTTCATGACTACTGCAGCAGATCCACTCTGTACGTTGTTTACGGCTATAAAACCCACCCCTCTCTTTCTCTCGAGCGCCTACTTTGGGACGATGTCCAGTGGAGCTCGGTTTTTTTTGCTCTTTATCTTGATGTTGATGATCTGGCTACTCATATTTCATGACTTCTGCAGAGAAGATGAAGAACATACTCGGGATGATCGGGATGATCGGGATGATCTTTCTCAAGCACCGAAGATGGGGCTATCGTCAGAAGACTTGTTGAAGATTCCGTCGTGGCGGATGCAGGGAGGTGAAGTCGGTGAGTGCGCCGTCTGCTTGGAGGAGTTCATGGAAGGCGATCATTGTCGACGTCTGCCGGGGTGCACCCACAGTTACCACGTCCACTGCATTGATCCGTGGCTAACCGAATCTCCCACTTGTCCGATTTGCAGGGCTGAAGTCGACGTGAACAATCAGATGGTGTGATTATATTCTTCGACTTAGTAGAGATCATAGGGAGCACATTGTACAAAGGTTATTGATCGACATTTTTGGAAACCTAACTTAATTGACATTTAATGAACCTAATCCAGTCCTAGAAGGTTGTCCTCTACTTGGGTGATTTGACCATGTCATCTTGGAGGACGTCCACTTAGAAGCATCAGGGTATTTTCATGCTGATTACCTAGCTTGCTTTCTTGATTGACGTTTGTGTTTCTCATTGTTGCATGATCACGAGTTCATCTACATTATCGATAAGATGTGATTAATGTCACTAGCTACGTTTTTTCTACATTGATGATTGTGCTTATCATAGTTGCATGATCGATAGTTTTGCGTTGTAAAAAAGATGGAATCGTGGTAAAATAAAAATCTAACAATTTTAGATTCTCAATGGATATAAAATAATTTATCTATAAAATGATTTGACGTAAACTTTATGATATATAACAAGACAGATCTTATAATACTAAATTTTGTAAGACTAATATGATGATCAAAACATGCACGAACTTGATTTATAAAAGTAAAAAGATGTAGCTTGAGGAGTCACCCCCCCCTCCCCCCCCCCCCCCCCAACCCACACACACAAACACTTGCGGATTGTACAAGTACTGATTTTCCTATAGATGCAATGACCCAGTGTAAGCACACTCCTCGTCTGCACAGCTTCAAGAAGGCTTTGGCAAACACCCGAGAGATCTTTCAGAACCCAATAAGATCATAGCAATAGAAAAACAAAGAACAGTGGCATGTGTGCGCCCGCACACACACACACACACACACACACAGAGAGAGAGAGAGAGAGAGAGAGAGAGAGAGAGAGAGAGAGAGAGAGAGAGAGAGAGAGAGAGAGAGAGAGAGAGAGTTGTCAGCACAGCTTCAAGAAGGCGCACTCCTATAGGTGTAGCAGAAGATTCCTCAGCGTAAGGTGGGAGAATTCATCACGGCGGCCTCAGTAAACACAGTGCAACACATGTCTGGAATGGGATTTCCAACCGGATTAAATTGAATCCAGAAGTTGAAGATGGAGGCAAAGGCGAAAGCGGGCCGAGCACACCTCAGAAGGTGAAAATCGAATTACGGACAAGTACGGATTGCGTGGCTAGAGATGAGGAGCAAATTGGGAGTAAGAAATGAAAGAAGGCGGCTAACTCCCTCTTTTTCTTTCTTCCCTCTTCTTTGTTGAAGTGTAACATTATCTGATTATTGATAGGGCAGACATTGGGCCCCTCCCAATTTACACAATCTTATAGCAATTTGATTTTCCACCTACACAATCCTATTGTTTGAGAGAAAGAAGTGTCAACATCCCCTAGGTTGCTAGGAAATTGACATCAATGGAAACAGCTCCTCCAGTGTGGGTACATGCGTTGAGTCTTTGGAGTCGGGCCTCGGATGCGCGGTGCTCGTTGTGCTTATCAACGTGAGTGATCCAGATGGATAGCTAGGGATTTGAGTGGAAGACCTCGATTGTGAGCGGATCATCCTCTTCTTCGGCTAGCGTGATCATCCATGGCGTCAGGTGCATCGCCATCATTATTCGTAATCATCATCTTTGATGATCTACCATAATATCTTGGGATGTACCGATACGGTACCTCGAATCCTTACATGTGGTATCAGAGTCCGATCATCGGTGGATTGACAAAGAACGAAGAATAAAGTATTTCAATTTCGTATTCTTAATATTAGTAAGTAAGAACTGAATGAGATAGACATTGGTCATGCAAACTAGTCAAGGGCTCGGAGCGACCTTTTTTTTTCTCCCCCTTTCCCTTTCATATCTAGGGTTTCGTCGCTTCCTCTTGGCCTCCTCAGTCGCCGTCGGCGGCTTCTAGGAGGCCAGGTGTTTGGATCATTCAGCTGTGGAGTTGGATCTGCCCCCCCTCCGGCTGCTTCAGGGTGGCCAGGTGTTTGGATCTTTCGGCTACAGAGTCAGATCTGCCCCTCCCCCCCCACCCCTTTTATAGATAAGGGCTGCTTAGTGGTCGGCTATTTTGTTTTCGTCTCGCTGGTGTAGCGCGGAGCCCTCTTGCTCAGTTCGTCGGTCTGCCCTGCTCGTAGTCGAATGAGTGATCTTATGCTTGTTGTTGGCGAGTGTCAGATATGGCTATGGCTGCAAGTTCTGACGATGGTTTTCCGGATTGCCTCTACTGCATGGTGGAGCGGCTCCTGGCGGTTCGCAGCAACGTCTTCGACAGCAGATCGGGGCTTCTCATGTGACTCCGTCTGCTGTGGCCGTGCTACTTGGGCTGACACTGATGCCGTTTCAATGCATTGTTTTTGGATTTGTTTTTCTGATTTTTTTTTCTACTGTGTTGGGATCCTGTTGATCCCTGTCTTCAGTCTCTACTGTGTTGGGATCCTGTTGATCCCTGTCTTCAGTCGGATGTGGTGATGGTTTGTGGCCGGGACATTGCCGGTAGTGTTTTTCCGCCAGCATCGGCGGTGTGTATTGCGCCGGCTAGTGGCGCCTCTTTCCCCACCGGTGTGGCAGTGCTTTGTTTGCGATAAGCATTAACGCCTCCTAGAAGTCTAGTTGTAACCCCCCTTCGAATGAACTAAAGAAATAAATAAATAAGCAAGAACTGGCGTTTGTTTAAGGTTTTCGGCCGATTGGTATGTCTCCTGATCATACAACGGCGGGACCCACTGCCCCCGACCCTATCAGCACGCTCTGAGTGCTGGGGGCCACTATCCCAATGTACTGGGTCCCGCTACCCCATGTCTCTTGAATTGCAGTGGGCCCGCGGTTATATGGTATGCATGATGTGCTAAATTTTTTTCCCAAATTCACTACCGGGTGCTGATCAGGTGCTTCACTCAAAATGAACCACGTGTCTTTTTTTTTAAGGTAATATGTGATAGGTCTCTCTAATGGAACAACAAACCTTGTGATGCACGACTTTCATGTCTTGATACGCGCTCAAGACCTAATTAAAATAAAATTCAGATTTAATAATTTCTAAAATATTATTTTCGGAATAAAATATTAAATTCAGAATAAAATAATTATTTTATTCCGAATTTATCATTTTAATATAAAAATATGTTATTTTTAGATTATTAAATATAGTAATTTTTAAAAGATATCATTTAGTTAAGATTTATGATAGATTTAGATCTTCTAGTTATGGAAAGTATTATCTTTTTATTTTTGGTAGTTGTTTTTGTTAGAATTGGTGAGGTCTACAACTCGTAAAAACTTATAGTTTAGCTATGTATGGTTGATAGTATAAGATTGCATCTTGGTACGTACCTTAGTACGTGTTCTGATTACAGAACAGAGAGCAATGGCTACATGGTAATCCACTTGAGTAGGAGACTCAAGGGACTGGTCCTATGTAACCTAAATACGTTTGCAGCTCTGATTAGGGTTGGTCGCCCTATCAAGATAAGCTGTTGGGATGACAGAGCGTGGATGTCTCCACCACGGTCATTACCACGCACAGTGTCTGTGGCCGAACGGAACCAACACGGTGCATAGATCGGTGAGGAGACACCGGTGCACTAAATCGTGTTTCTGCTTAGAGTAAAACGGTCATAAACCCTGAGAAACCATATCTGGTGGACTAACTAGTTGTGTGGTGCTTTGGCACACCAATGTGTGAGGATCCGGATGCAGTGATCCAAAACCACAATGTACTGGGTTACCCAGCTGGCGTTGCATCAGCGTGTCACTCCTGTAGGCTATCCAAACCCCTAATGGGAGGTGCATTCCTTGGTCTGAACTACGTCGTATTAAACCCTGGCCAGGTGGTCATCAATTGAACTGGTGACGGATTTGGTTGCTCGTCAAAGTAATCGGAGGTACGATGTATGTGATCAACTTGGAAGGAACCGAGTCATATAAGTACTCGAGTCTGACGGTATTCTCCACTGCTCAAGTTACATCATAGCACTAAGTGGAGGGACAACGGGTTTACCATACTAAGTGGAGAGCAAGGGTATAAGGGTGAACATAGTAAGTCTGGGAGAATTGGAGTACAGCCTGCGTCGCACTCTGGGTGGCCACGCAGGTTAACTCGGATTCAGAGGATCGATGGTACACTCGGGTAGTGTGTCGATCGAGTCTGAGTTGGAAGCCATGAACCCTAGTCCCTGAAGGTTCCACCTTATCGACATTATGTGCGGTCATTGTACCATCTCCTCAAAACAGAGCGCAGTAAGAGGAAGCGAGTAGTCCAAGCATACGCTCCGTGAATGCTTCGCACTAGTACATGGTAGATGCGTAGCTACGTGTGTGCACTAAGGGAAAACCCTACGTTAGTGCAGAGACGCATGTAGCAATTCCTTGTCATAAGTGGACTTTGCCACATGGGTGCGATGCACCGGGACATGTTGCGAGTTGAGTAGTTGACTTCACTAGGGGCACCCTATGGGAACCTCAAAGAATAGTGAAATCACTGGTGCACTTCACTTATGTGTGCCTTGCAAAGTCTCGTATACGAGGAACGGCCAACTAGTGACATAAGGGTATTTTGATCATACCATGCGCCACTATGCACTAGGGGGGCCGGCCCTAAATATTGGGAGACTGGTCAAGGCCGACCCCATTGGTTTCAAGAGGTTGTTGCCTCCAATGAAAGGGTCGGTCATGAGACACAGAAAATGGGCTGGTTTTGATCGTATTCAAAAACCAAGGAAAAGATAGAGATAAAGGAGAGATATATAGGGAGAGGTTTGAATTAGTTGAACCTTATCTGTACTAGCCTCATCCATAAGGATAGGGCAGCCCTATATATGAGTAATGAGGAAGAGAGGGGTCGGTGATGACAAGCCCTAAGGGGGCCGGCCATGCCATGGGGAAACCCTAGCCGCCCTCTCTCCTCTCTCGTCTCTCTCCCCCTCGCTTGCGCCATTGGATGGCGACTCGTCTTCCTCGCATAGGGTTTCGTAGAAGGAGAAGGCTTGTCGGATGGAGGCACTCATAGATCCATCAACGAGGTGCCGTGCATCGTGTGAGATCGGGTGAACTAGAAGGCATCTCCCGCAACCTTTTACTGTCCAGAATCTACACAGAAAATTAAAATTGTTTCTGTGATTCCGAAAGCTATAGAAGTCCAAATGAGGTGAAACCTATTGCAAACGTTGTGTCTCGAAGTTGGCTACTTGCAGTCTAAATTTCAACCCAATCCGAGTTCGGATCAGAAAGTTATGGCCATCGCACCGAAGCTATGTCAAGTAGATCCGAGCCCGTCTCTATCGACAAAGAAGAAATTTGTCGCGGTGAAAGAATCCGCACGCAGGTATGATCTCTAACAAGTAGATCTAACATAGATAGAACATGCATGCATGCTAGATTGTTCTTTTGTGTTAGATCGACGTTAAGGGTTCGAGTAGTTGCCATGCTAGATTCATACACGCACGTGTAGATTGTTTCGATGAAAATTTTGATATATAACGCGCACCGCTCTCGGTCTTCGGACATTCACTTTGCTTTCACTGCGGGCCTCTACCATGGATTTATTTCCAACAATTTGTATCAGAGCACGTTAGTGGTGTACGTTTCATGTTTCTTCATGAAACCGTCATGTGCGCGCATGAATAGTATGTGCCACCATCGGGGTTCTACGAGTAGATCATGCATAGTATATTTTGTATGTTCTATGAATCGTTATTGCAGGGCGCTGCTTCTAAAATAATCTAGATATGTGATTGCTTCTACCGGGGGTCGGACCCCGTGTTAGCGAATATGTCTGGATATGTTTTCTTCTGTGTGTGGATAGGTTTTAGAGCCATAGTCGGGCAAGTGGTGGAGGTTGACCACCCTTGATTCCCAGGTTTTTTTCTAGGCTTGTTTTCCTTTTCTTTCTAGAAAATTGTGTACGAGCGAGCACTTGCTCGAAGCGTACTAGATCTTTTTCAGTTACAGATTGAAGAGGAGGACTTGTCGTGGAGATCCACCACCAAGAAGACGAGCGAAACCTTGGAGAACGATGGCGATCCGACGAAGCGTACACGATGACGGCAAAAGGCAAAAGCGTCAAAAGATCATATACAGTGGCTTGCACCGGATCGAGGAACCTTGCGAAGGAGACAGAGAGCCTATGCTGTGCTAGTCAGGTTCAGGGGTCGGACCCTAAACTTGATTCAGTCGTGTGGTTGTTTCTTTCTACTGTTCTTTATATTTCTGTAGAGAACCCCGATGCGATAATTTAATTATCAGTGTGTTAGAGGGATGCTCTTTCCCCTCGGGTCCAAGCGACCTTATTAGGATAGGATTCCACTAGTGATGCCTATTATTTAATTGGCCCTTGATGATAGGATGAATTCTTCACATTTGGTTATGCCACCATTAGGTCAATACCTGATTAGTCGGTGTGCCTATTTGGCCAACATCGAAACCTAGAATGAGTTGAAATTCTACTATGACATTATTCGTCAAATTTATAAGCAAGACGCCATGGTAGTGGAAGACCTTTCATGTCAGTCTGACCTTAGTCTAGGCTCTAGAGCATTAGCGTAATAGCTAGGTTTGCGGAGTATCTATATAATATGACCCTTGAGTGGAGAAATCCACTTGAGTCAGGGACTATAATATTCCAAGATCGACTAATGCTTCACGAAAGGCTTGAAATGTTAGTGAGAGCACGGTATGACCAGGGTCTAGTGTATAGGTTATCGTGACCTTAGGTACACTCATACTTGCATAAAATAACCCTCAAATTTAATAAGAGATGTAAGAGATGACTTTTAGAGATCCTCTGGCCTCCACGGCCAATCACTTCGTGCTCGGGTGGGAGGGCATAACTCAACAACCCCCTCGGGTGAGAGCTGTGTTTTTTCATGCCAAGCAATTTAGTGATCTCCCTCAGGATATGGCGATTACGGTGCCAAGGGTTCAGGCTTTTACTCACCCTTGTCGGGGCCGTTTGAACTTCCATTCCGTAATTGCCTATGCTTATGGTTAAGCATCCGAAAACACGTGAGGTATTCGTTGCGAAGACAATGGTGATCACGTGGTATTGGCCAAAAGATAACCATAGTTCATCAAAACCCTTAGTTGGCAGATTTGGATAGGGTCAAGGGAAAGACTCGTGTAAGCGAAAGAACTACACACTGCCCCCTCGGACAGGTGTAGCCGATTCCGAGATCTTACATACTTGGTTAAATTAATCCATAGAGGTGTCTTCGCTGTGAGGGTAGCGATGACATTTGGATATAATTAGCTTGTTTTAAAAATCCATAAAATAAGTTTTCATGCATTCGTTTTCTTTTAACCATATAGTTCCCCTATCCGCTATCCCATAAGAGAACCCGTTATTAGGTCTCTAATTACGTAGAGCAGAAGCGTTATCTTTAGCTTATGCTTAGGGTAGTAAACATACATTGGCTTGCAATCTAAATATCCTTGTACTAGACCTAACGGGTCTAAATGTCACTAGGGCACTAACTAGGGCACATAATGACTAGCGAGAGTCTAAGGAGATGTGCAAGTTTTGTGTCATAGTAGACTTGCGGACAACTCTTTAGAAGCAAGTCAGAGATATGCCGGGTCTTTTCAAATAAAGTTTTACTTGCATAAGATGTCTGGAAGGCAAAGTCGGTAGACTCATCGCTTTTCCACTAAGATACTTGTCGGTATCGAGATGTATGAGGGTATGCTTGTTCTGGAACACATACTTGAGTTCCAGATCGAACTAGATTCCAAAGACATGGTGCCAGATAACGAGGTAGTGGAAGATATATGTCTTGCATCCTTGTCTGGAACCTTCGAAGGCGCTATCAGAGACTTTAGCTTTAACAAGTTATAGATGATAAACGCAGAACTTCTAAGGAGATTTCCAAGAGACAAAGGATGGGATCAAGATTAAAGGCAATGCCTTTAGTGCTTAACCTAGGTCTTCTTTAGAAGAACCTAAGGGAGTAACCTATAAGAGATCGAAAACTATTTTAGTGCAAAAATTAGTGTGGACTCCTAAGTCTGGTAACGCCAAGGACGGAAGTATTTCCGCTATAGCGAGTGTAGGGGGTATTTGAAGATTGAGTATGGACTCAGGGTGTTAGGGGTTAAGTCACTATTTAGTAGTAGTTCTTTTGCTTCTTGCAATATAGACTTTGTATCTACAGAGATTCAAGGAAAGCAAAAGGCTACTTTATGGTGACGTGATCCTAACATAGGTACTGATGCTATAAGTCACTGCAGATGCTGTCAGATATATTATTTTAGTATTTTCGAAATAAGGATTTTGATCTTTAGAGATTTATTTCTGTTTCCTCCTTGGTAAATGAAGTTTTTAGTTTTTGACAGTACCGTAGGTGTGTATCTTAAACTGAATAGATAGCTTCATTACTATAGAAATAGATCAGAATAATCTCTTTGTATTTAACCCTAATTCGAAAAAATAGATTTCATTACAGCTGCAGCGTCTAATTGAAATTCATCTAAATCCTTCGGAGAAGCTATCCCATTTGTGACCCCTCTGATTTAGATATTCTGCCTCAGATAAATTCAAAGATAAAAGAAGACCGAGTTTCTATTCACAGATTCATCGGAGATCCTTCTAACTTATGAGTGTTTTCTGGAAGACATAATAACTAAAAGGGTCACTAAGGTATTAGTGTTAGTTATTTTTGACGTCTATAGTTCCAAAAGCGTCTAGATGATAAGAGTCTCTTTGATTTAATCGAAGGAACGAGAATCTATCGGATGGGTTCCATAGGATCCTTAGGGAGCATAGGATTATCTCCCAGTTAAATGCTTCAAGAATGACACGTCGGAATAAAGTCTCCGAGAGAAGGAATCGGACCCTGTTTGACATGGTTCGTAGTATGATGAATATTGCCAAGTGTACTACCCACCTTCTGGTGGGATTGTACTTTAAAACAGTAGCTTATATCTGAAACTATCTCTCATCTAGATCAGTGTCTCAGACCTATAGAGAGCTATCGTCTAAGCAAAAGCTGACACTATAGGGTCTCGAGATATAGGGTTGTCTTGCACTTGTGCGAAAGGACAAGAGGGATGAGATGAAGATGAAGTTACATGTATATCTGTTTGTAGGTTACCCTAAAGAGGCATAAGGTGGACTGTTCTATGATCTTGAGGTTTGGAAGATAATCGTTTCTACGAACACCATCTACCTAGACCAAGATTATATTATAGACCATAAGTTTATCAGTAAGGTAGTTCTAGGTGAACTACTGGATACTGGCAGAGAGTGCGCATCTGAAAACGTAGTGGGAGTAGATGATACAGAAACTAGTATACCAGGCACTGTAGAAATGATTCACTTTGTACCACCACCACCTAGTCGTTGTAGGACCATCAGAGCCTATAAATAGGTTTACATTACTTGGTCTTTTAAAAACCATAAAACAACTACCAAAAATAAAAAGATAATACGTTCGATAATTGAAAGATCTAAATTTATCCTAAATCTTAACTAAATGATATCTTTTAAAAATTACCATATTTAATAATATAAAAATAACATATTTTCGGATTAAAATAATAATTTACGAATAAAATAATTATTTTAGTCTGAATTTAAGATTTTATTCTGAAAATACTATTTCAGGAATTATTAAATCCCAATTTTATTTTAATTAGGCCTTGAGCACGTGTCAAGTCATTGCAGTCATGCAAGCCGGGCCATGTCCCCATCAGAAGGTTTGTTGGTCCGATAGAGGGACCTATCACATATTACCTCCACAAAAAAAGACACGTGGTTCATTTTGAGTGAATCACCTGATCAACACTCGGTGGTGCATTTGGGGAAATTTTTTAGCAATCCTGCGTACCATAGACATGGGGTAGCGGGACCCACCACATTGGGATAGTGGCCCCCAACACTCAGAGCGTGCTGATGGGGTCGGGGGCAATGGGCCCCACCGTTGTATGATCGGAAGACATGACGATCGGCCGAAAACCTTAGACGAACGCCAGTTCTTGCTTATTTATTTATTTCTTTAGTTCATTCGAAGGGGGGGTTACAACCAGACTCCTAGGAGGCATCAATACTTATCACAAACAAACCACTGCCACACCGGCGGGGAAAGAGGCGCCACTAGCCGGCGCAATACACACCGCCGCTGCTGGCGGAAAAACACTACCGGCAATGTCCCAGCCACAAACCATCGCCACATCTGGCTGAAGACAAGGATCAACAGGATCCCAACACAGTAGAAACAAAAAAAAATCAGAAAAAACTAATCCAAAAACAATGCCATGAAACGGCACCGGTGTCAGCCCTAGTACTACGGCCACAGCAGACGGAGTCACACGAGAAGCCCTGATCTGCCGTCGAAAGACGCTACTGCAAACCGTCGGGAGCCGCTCCACCATGCAGTAGAGGTAATCCGAAAAACCACCGTCAGAACCTGCAGCCATGGCCATATCTGACACTCGCCAACAACCAGCATAAGATCGCTCCTTCGACTACGAGCAGGGCAGGCCGACGAACCGAGCAAGAGGGCTCCGCGCTACACCGACGAGATGAAAACAAAATAGCCGGCCACCAAGCAACCCTTATCTATAGGGGGAAGGGGGGGCAGATCCGACTCCGCAGCCGAAAGATCCAAACACTTGGCATCCCCGAAGCCGCCGGGGGGGGGCAGATCTAACTCCGCAGCCGAAAGATTCAAACACCTGGCTTCCCCGAAGTCGTCGGCGGCGACTGGGGAGGCCAAGAGGAGGCGACGAAACCCTAGATATGAAAGGGAAAGGGGGAGAAAAAAAGGGCGCTCCGAGCCCATGACTAGTTTGCCCGGCCAACGTCTATCTCATTCAGTTCTTACTTATTAATATCAAGAATATAAAATTGAAATACTTTACTCTTCGTTCTTTGTTAATCCACCGATGTTCGGGCTCTGATACCACATGTAAGGATTCGAGGTACCATATCGGTACATCCCAAGATCTTATGGTAGATCATCTAAGATAATGATTACGAATAATGATGGCGATGCACCTGACGCCATGGATGTGCATGTTGTAAGCTCCATGCCAGGGTTACTCTGGTATCTACCAAGCACCCCAACTACATAAGCAATGTCTGGTCGAGTGCAAGTATGTGCATACTGTAAGCTCCCAATGACTGAAACATATGGGATGTTAATCATCTACTTCCTCTCCATTTCATTCCTAGGACACGACACTGAATTAAGCTTATCTCCTTGAACCTTGGGAGCTATTACTGGAGAGTAATTTTGCATACCAAATCTCTCAAGAGCCTTTGTAGTGTACACTATTAAGAGCCCCTGATTCCTGACATCCATATGGCATGTCTCATCAGAAATGTTTGGAAGTCCTAACTTTAGTTTCCAAGCACTTGACCCGGCTCCTAGTGTAGTTTGGTTGGGACAGGGGGAAATGCCGGAAGTTTCTGAGTGTGGTCGTAATCGCCTCTTGTTCGCAAAATACGACACTAAGAGCATCTTTAGCAACTTATGTATTCTAGCTAGCCAAAAGCAGAGAGAAATGATTATTTTTTTAGAATAGATAACCATACTTGGAACACAACTTAAGTATATGATTTATTCTAAATAGCCAAAAGTGAAATGACCAAACGCCCCTTCACATCTACCTATATACCCGACTGATGTGGATCATTAGATTCAACCCCCACACCCCGTTGACCAAAAAGCCAATGGGAAGCAATGGAGAGCCTGCCGAAAATGCTCTTAATACCCACACCCACTTGTAGTCCGATCGTCCCTGTAGGCCTAGCCAGATTTGGGCAAAAATCACAAATTCGCCACCGAGTCGAGGGTGGTGATCTGGGTAAGATGTAGGGCTGGTAATGGGTCGTGTTTAGTTTCGAGTCCAGAACCCCTAAATCCGTACCCGACCAGTTTTAACCAATCATGTCTTGACCCTAAATCCATACCCGATCAGTTTATAAACCGGTAGACCTGCTAAGCTCCGTTTACATATCCATTCTTTGTTTTTTTTTTTTTTAATTTTATATTTCGCTGCAATTCTCCATCCGTGAGTAACCTGATCATAGCCGTCTGTTGCACCCAGCGCAGACCAATGAATCGCATTGAACCCAGACAGCAGGCTAAAAGCTTAGTGACGACCCGTTTATGACCCAATTTTAAACGTGTCTTAAACAGGTCAAACGGGTCGGAGATAAAACCCGGACCCGACCCATTTACTATTCGAGTTAGTCGTGGTGCCTCGTGCTGGCGGATGTCCTGCAGGCGCAGTCACGTCCGATCGATCGGATTTGTCTTTGTGTATATTTTGTAGGTGCGATCGTGTTTGATCGATCAGACTTTCAACTGATCGATCAGTCACGATAATTCTTTTATCTGCAGGCTGGTGATCTAGCCGGGATTGCTAGCTGAAGACTAGGTTGCACGGTGGGAGGTCCGGCGGTGCTGATCGGAGTCCGAGCAGGCGTGATGAGGGACAGGTGGTGCGGATCGGGGCTGTGGGGCGTGACTTGGGGCTGCGAAGTGACGATGTAGCGCCGGCGAGGCCTCAAGGTGGTGAGCGACCATAGGCGGGCCGGGATGCGGTTACAGAGAGGAAACCGGCAGGCACAAAGGGTGGTCAGGCGGCAGTAGGAAGGTCGGATGGTGCCAGGGAAGGCAGGCGGATCAAGAAGTCGACGGCGATGATGATGTTGTTGATAGTTGCCGATGACGACGAGCCTCGAATGACATCGCGGATTGTCCTACGGAAGCGGAATCCGTCGAAACCTGCTCTGACACCAAACTGATGCGGGACGCAAAGGGAAGCCGTCGTCAATGATTCACAATCCCTAAATTAGGGTTTTTTGAGAGAGATAGTGGGGGAGGAAAGGAGAGGAGGGGGAAGATCCGGAGTCCACTGAATTTGGGGAATCCACCCCTGATAGATTCCAATCCAGGAAACCCTAACGAAACCTGCAAGCCGTAATTTTTTTTTCATTATTCATAAGCATTTTTATTCATCAAATGGGAGGCCTATAAATAGGTTTACATTACTTGGTCTTTTAAAAACCATAAAACAACTACCAAAAATAAAAAGATAATACTTTCGATAATTGAAAGATCTAAATTTATCCTAAATCTTAACTAAATGATATCTTTTAAAAATTACCATATTTAATAATCTAAAAATAACATATTTTCGGATTAAAATAATAATTTATGAATAAAATAATTGTTTTAGTCTGAATTTAATATTTTATTCTGAAAATACTATTTCAGAAATTATTAAATCCAAATTTTATTTTAATTAGGCCATGAGCACGTGTCAAGTCATTGAAGTCATGCAAGCCGGGCCATGTCCCCATCAGAAGGTTTGTTGGTCCGTTAGAGGGACCTATCACATATTACCTCCACAAAAAAAGACACGTGGTTCATTTTGAGTGAAGCACCTGATCAACACCCTGTGGTGAATTTGGGGAAATTTTTTAGCAATCCTGCGTACCATAGACATGGGGTAGCGGGACCCACCACATTGGGATAGTGACCCCCAACACTCAGAGCGTGCTGATGGGGTCGGGAGCAATGGGCCCCACTGTTGTATGATCGGAAGACATGACGATCGGCCGAAAACCTTAGACGAACGCCAGTTCTTGCTTATTTATTTATTTCTTTAGTTCATTCGAAGGGGGGGTTACAACCATACTCCTAGGAGGCGTCAATACTTATCACAAACAAAGCACTGCCACACCGGCGGGGAAAGAGGCGCCACTAGCCGGTGCAATATACACCGCCGCTGCTGGCGGAAAAACACTACCGGCAATATTGTCCCAGCCACAAACCATCGCCACATCTGGCTGAAGACAAGGATCAACAGGATCCCAACACAGTAGAAACAAAAAAAAATCAGAAAAAACTAATCCAAAAACAATGCCATGAAACGGCACCGGTTTCAGCCCTAGTACTACGGCCACAGTAGACGGAGTCACACGAGAAGCCCTGATCTGCCGTCGAAAGACGCTACTGTGAACCGTCGGGAGCCGCTCCACCATGCAGTAGAGGTAATCCGAAAAACCACCGTCAGAACCTGCAGCCATGGCCATATTTGACACTCGCCAACAACCAGCATAAGATCGCTCCTTCGACTACGAGCAGGGCAGGCCGACGAACTGAGCAAGAGGGCTCCGCGCTACACCGACGAGATGAAAATAAAATAGCCGACCACCAAGCAACCCTTATCTATAGGGGGAAGGGGGGGCAGATCCGACTCCACAGCCGAAAGATCCAAACACTTGGCATCCCCGAAGCCGCCGGGGGGGGGAGGGGCAGATCTGACTTTGCAGCCGAAAGATTCAAACACCTGGCCTCCCCGAAGCCGTCGGCGGCGACCGGGGAGGCCAAGAGGAGGCGACAAAACCCTAGATATGAAAGGGAAAGGGGGAGAAAAAAAGGGCGCTCCGAGCCCATGACTAGTTTGCCCGGCCAACGTCTATCTCATTCAGTTCTTACTTATTAATATCAAGAATATAAAATTGAAATACTTTACTCTTCGTTCTTTGTTAATCCACCGATGATCGGGCTCTGATACCACGTGTAAGGATTCGAGGTACCATATCGGTACATCCCAAGATCTTATGGTAGATCATCTAAGATGATGATTACGAATAATGATGGCGATGCACCTGACGCCATGGATGTGCATGCTGTAAGCTCCATGCCAGGGTTACTCTGGTATCTACCAAGCACCCCAACTACATAAGCAATGTCTGGTCGAGTGCAAGTATGTGCATACTGTAAGCTCCCAATGACTGAAACATATGGGATGTTAATCATCTACTTCCTCTCCATTTCATTCCTAGGACACGACACTGAATTAAGCTTATCTCCTTGAACCTTGGGAGCTATTACTGGAGAGTAATTTTGCATACCAAATCTCTCAAGAGCCTTTGTAGTGTACACTTTTAAGAGCCCCTGATTCCTGACATCCATATGGCATGTCTCATCAGAAATGTTTGGAAGCCCTAACTTTAGTTTCCAAGCACTTGATCCGGCTCCTAGTGTAGTTTCGTTGGGACAGGGGGAAATGCCGGAAGTTTCTGAGTGTGGTCGTAATCGCCTCTTGTTTGCAAAATACTACACTAAGAGCATCTTTAGCAACTTATGTATTCTAGCTAGCCAAAAGCAGAGAGAAATGATTATTTTTTTAGAATAGATAACCATACTTGGAACACAACTTAAGTATACGATTTATTCTAAATAGCCAAAAGTGAAATGACCAAACGCCCCTTCACATCTACCTATATACCCGACTGATGTGGATCATTAGATTCAACCCCCACACCCCGTTGACCAAAAAGCCAATGGGAAGCAATGGAGAGCCTGCCGAAAATGCTCTTAATACCCACACCCACTTGTAGTCCGATCGTCCCTGTAGGCCTAGCCAGATTTGGGCAAAAATCACAAATTCGCCACCGAGTCGAGGGTGGTGATCTGGGTAAGATGTAGGGCTGGTAATGGGTCGTGTTTAGTTTCGAGTCCAGAACCCCTAAATCCGTACCCGACCAGTTTTAACCAATCATGTCTAGACCCTAAATCCATACCCGATCAGTTTATAAACCGGTAGACCCGCTAAGATCCGTTTACATATCCATTCTTTGGTTTTTTTTTTTTAATTTTATATTTCGCTGCAATTCTCCATCCGTGAGTAACCTGATCATAGCCGTCTGTTGCACCCAGCGTAGACCAATGAATCGCATTGAACCCAGACAGCAGGCTAAAAGCTTAGCGACGACCCGTTTATGACCCAATTTTAAACGTGTCTTAAACAGGTCAAACGGGTCGGAGATAA
Organism: Chamaelirium japonicum; assembly: GCA_947650365.1. Lineage (NCBI taxonomy): Eukaryota > Viridiplantae > Streptophyta > Magnoliopsida > Liliales > Melanthiaceae > Chamaelirium > Chamaelirium japonicum. Next base: position 16,973,356 of record OX393554.1, read on the forward strand.
AACCCGGACCCGACCCATTTACTATTCGAGTTAGTCGTGTTGACCCGTTTATGACCCGAACCCGTTCAACCCAAACCCAGATCCGGACCCTCTAATTTCGTGTCGGGTCTAGCCGTCGGATCCCAACTTGAGAAATTTATTTAGTGAAACGGGTGCACCACGTCAGCAATGAACAGGAGATCCACTCAAAAGGAACCACGTGTTTTTTTTTTTTTGGGTTTCTTCACATAAAGCCTCGGCCAAGGGGGGAAGGCTGTCTCTCCCCTCTCTCTCTCTCATGAGCGGCGGTGGAAGATTGGAAGACGGTGAGGACACGCCGCAGATCTGGTGGAGACGGCGATCGTCGGCAACGATGACGAGGACGAGGATGGATTTGGCGACGATGAGGACGCCGGATTTGGTGACAAACACGGTGAGGGCGACGGGCGACGGAGAGTATCGCCTGCGAAGGCCGGAGGCGGCGGATCTAGCGGCAGAGAGCATTGGATGTGAGGGCGGAGGCGATCTTGTGACGGCGGTGAGTCGGCGGCGGAAACTCAGGAAACGTAAGCCCGTCTGTAAAGATATATCTTAGTCTAAAGGTATATGCTAACTAAGCGGACGGTTCTGATTGCACTTATAAACGGTAGTCGCTGCAAATCCACTCTGTACGTTGTTTACCGTAAGCTGCCAGTTCTCCTAGTACGATTAGTATCGGTACGGCTATAAAACCCACCCCTCTCTTTCTCTCGAGCGCCTACTTTGGGACGATGTCCAGTGGAGAAGGGTTTTTTTTGCTTTTTATCTTGATCTTGATGATCTGGTTGTATCTACTCATATTTCACTACTGCAGAGATGAACAACATAGGGATGATCGGGATGAACAACATAGGGATGATCGGGATGATCTTTCTGAAGTACCGAAGATGGGGCTATCGTCAGAAGACTTGTTGAAGATTCCGTCGTGGCGGATGCAGGGAGGTGAAGTAGGTGAGTGCACCGTCTGCTTGGAGGAGTTCATGGAAGGCGATCATTGTCGACGTCTGCCGGGGTGCACCCACACTTACCACGTCCACTGCATTGATCCGTGGCTAACCGAATCTCCCACTTGTCCGATTTGCAGGGCTGAAGTCGACGTGAACAATCAGATGGTGTGATTATATTCTTCGACTTAGTAGAGATCATAGGGAGCACTTTGTACGAAGGTTATTGATCGACATTTTTGGAAACCTAACTTAATTGACATTTAATGAACCGAATCCAGTCCTAGAAGGTTGTCCTCTAGGGTGATTTGACCATGTCATCTTGGAGGACGTCCACTTAGAAGCATCAGGGCCATGTCCCCTTCAGAAGGTTTGTTGGTCCGTTAGAGGGACCTATCACATATTACCTCCACAAAAAAAGACACGTGGTTCATTTTGAGTGAAGCATCTGATCAACACTCGGTGGTGAATTTGGGGAAATTTTTTAGCAATCCTGCGTACCATAGACATGGGGTAGCGGGACCCACCACATTGGGATAGTGGCCCCCAACACTCAGAGCGTGCTGATGGGATCGGGGGCAATGGGCCCCACCGTTGTATGATCGGAAGACATGACGATCGGCCGAAAACCTTAGACGAACACCAGTTCTTGCTTATTTATTTATTTCTTTAGTTCATTCGAAGGGGGGGTTACAACTAGACTCCTAAGAGTCATCAATACTTATCACAAACAAAGCACTGCCACACCGGCGGGGAAAGAGGCGCCACTAGCCGGCGCAATACACACCGCCGCTGCTGGCGGAAAAACACTACCGGCAATGTCCCAGCCACAAACCATCGCCACATCTGGCTGAAGACAAGGATCAACAGGATCCCAACACAGTAGAAACAAAAAAAAATTAGAAAAAACTAATCCAAAAACAATGCCATGAAACGACACCGGTGTCAGCCCTAGTACTACGGCCACAGCAGACGGAGTCACACTAGAAGCCCTGATCTGCCGTCGAAAGACGCTACTGCAAACCGTCGGGAGCCGCTCCACCATGCAGTAGAGGTAATCCGAAAAACCACCGTCAGAACCTGCAGCCATGGCCATATCTGACACTCGCCAACAACCAGCAGAAGATCGCTCCTTCGACTACGAGCAGGGCAGGCCGACGAGCCGAGCAAGAGGGCTCCGCGCTACACCGACGAGATGAAAACAAAATAGCCGGCCACCAAGCAACCCTTATCTACAGGGGGAAGGGAGGGCAGATCCGACTCCGCAGCCGAAAGATCCAAACACTTGGCATCCCCGAAGGCAACGGGGGGGGGGCAGATCTGACTCCGCAGCCGAAAGATTCAAACACCTGGCCTCCCCGAAGCCGTCGGCGGCGACCGAGGAGGCCAAGAGGAGGCGACGAAACCCTAGATATGAAAGGGAAAGGGGGAGAAAAAAAGGGCGCTCCGAGCCCATGACTAGTTTGCCCGGCCAACGTCTATCTCGTTCAGTTCTTACTTATTAATATCAAGAATATAAAATTGAAATACTTTACTCTTCGTTCTTTGTTAATCCACCGATGATCGGGCTCTGATACCACATGTAAGGATTCGAGGTACCATATCGGTACATTCCAAGATCTTATGGTAGATCATCTAAGATGATGATTACGAATAATGATGGCGATGCACCTGACGCCATGGATGTGCATGCTGTAAGCTCCATACCAGGGTTACTCTGGTATCTACCAAGCACCCCAACTACATAAGCAATGTCTGGTCGAGTGCAAGTATGTGCATACTGTAAGCTCCCAATAACTGAAACATATGGGATGTTAATCATCTACTTCCTCTCCATTTCATTCCTAGGACACGACACTGAATTAAGCTTATCTCCTTGAACCTTGGGAGCTATTACTGGAGAGTAATTTTGCATACCAAATCTCTCAAGAGCCTTTGTAGTGTACACTATTAAGAGCCCCTGATTCCTGACATCCATATGGCATGTCTCATCAGAAATGTTTGGAAGCCCTAACTTTAGTTTCCAAGCACTTGATCCGGCTCCTAGTGTAGTTTGGTTGGAACAGGGGGAAATGCCGGAAGTTTCTGAGTGTGGTCGTAATCGCCTCTTGTTCGCAAAATACTACACTAAGAGCATCTTTAGCAACTTATGTATTCTAGCTAGCCAAAAGCAGAGAGAAATGATTATTTTTTTAGAATAGATAACCATACTTGGAACACAACTTAAGTATACGATTTATTCTAAATAGCCAAAAGTGAAATGACCAAACGCCCCTTCACATCTACCTATATACCCGACTAATGTGGATCATTAGATTCAACCCCCACACCCCGTTGACCAAAAAGCCAATGGGAAGCAATGGAGAGCCTGCCGAAAATGCTCTTAATACCCACACCCACTTGTAGTCCGATCGTCCCTGTAGGCCTAGCCAGATTTGGGCAAAAATCACAAATTCGCCACCGAGTCGAGGGTGGTGATCTGGGTAAGATGTAGGGCTGGTAATGGGTCGTGTTTAGTTTCGAGTCCAGAACCCCTAAATCCGTACCCAACCAGGTTTAACTAATCATGTCTAGACCCTAAATCCATACCCGATCAGTTTATAAACCGGTAGACCCGCTAAGATCCGTTTACATATCCATTCTTTGTTTTTTTTTTTTTAATTTTATATTTCGCTGCAATTCTCCATCCGTGAGTAACCTGATCATAGCCGTCTGTTGCACCCAGCGTAGACCAATGAATCGCATTGAACCCAGACAGCAGGCTAAAAGCTTAGTGACGACCCGTTTATGACCCAATTTTAAACGTATCTTAAACAGGTCAAACGGGTCGGAGATAAAACCCGGACCCGACCCATTTACTATTCGAGTTAGTCGTGTCGACCCGTTTATGACCCGAACCCGTTCAACCCAAACCCAGATCCGGACCCTCTAATTTCGTGTCGGGTCTAGCCGTCGGATCCCAACTTGAGAAATTTATTTAGTGAAACGGGTGCACCACGTCAGCAATGAACAGGAGGTCCACTCAAAAGGAACCACGTGTTTTTTTTTTTTGGGTTTCTTCACATAAAGCCTCGGCCAAGGGGGGAAGGCTGTCTCTCCTCTCTCTCTCTCTCTCTGTCTCTCTCTCTCATGAGCGGCGGTGGAAGATTGGTAGACGGTGAGGACACGCCGCAGATCTGGTGGAGACGGCGATCGTCGGCAACGGTGACGAGGACGAGGATGGATTTGGCGACGATGAGGACGCCGGATTTGGTGACAAACACGGTGAGGGCGACGTGCGACGGAGAGTATCGCCTGCGAAGGCCGGAGGCGGCGGATCTAGCGGCAGAGAGCATTGGATGTGAGGGCGGAGGCGATCTTGTGACGGCGGTGAGTCGGCGGCGGAAACTCAGGAAACGTAAGCCCGTCTGTAAAGATATATCTTAGTCTAAAGGTATATGCTAACTAAGCGGACGGTTCTGATTGCACTTATAAACGGTAGTCGCTGCAAATCCACTCTGTACGTTGTTTACCGTAAGCTGCCAGTTCTCCTAGTACGATTAGTATCGGTACGGCTATAAAACCCACCCCTCTCTTTCTCTCGAGCGCCTACTTTGGGACGATGTCCAGTGGAGAAGGGTTTTTTTTGCTTTTTATCTTGATCTTGATGATCTGGATGTATCTACTCATATTTCACTACTGCAGAGATGAACAACATAGGATGATCGGGATGAACAACATAGGGATGATCGGGATGATCTACCGAAGATGGGGCTATCGTCAGAAGACTTGTTGAAGATTCCGTCGTGGCGGATGCAGGGAGGTGAAGTAGGTGAGTGCGCCGTCTGCTTGGAGGAGTTCATGGAAGGCGATCATTGTCGACTTCTGCCGGGTGCACCCACACTTACCACGTCCACTGCATTGATCCGTGGCTAACCGAATCTCCCACTTGTCCGATTTGCAGGGCTGAAGTCGACGTGAACAATCAGATGGTGTGATTATATTCTTCGACTTAGTAGAGATCATAGGGAGCACATTGTACGAAGGTTATTGATCGATATTTTTGGAAACCTAACTTAATTGACATTTAATGAACCGAATCCAGTCCTAGAAGGTTGTCCTCTACTTGGGTGATTTGACCATGTCATCTTGGAGGACGTCCACTTAGAAGCATCAGGGTATTTTCATGTTGATTACCTAGCTTGCTTTCTTGATTGACGTTTGTGTTTCTCATTGTTGCATGATCACGAGTTCATCTACATTATCGATAAGATGTGATTAATGTCACTAGCTACGTTTCTACATTGATGATTGTGCTTATCATAGTTGGATGATCGATAGTTTTGCGTTGTAAAAAAGATGGAATCGTGGTAAAATAAAAATCTAACAATTTTAGATTCTCAATAGATATAAAATAATTTATCTATAAAATGATTTGACGTAAACTTTATGATATATAACAAGACAGATCTTATAATACTAAATTTTGCAAGACTAATATGATGATCAAAACATGCACTAACTTGATTTATAAAAGTAAAAAGATGTAGCTTGAGGAGTCCCCCCCCCCACCCCCCCAACCCACACACACAAACACTTGCGGATTGTACAAGTACTGATTTTCCTATCGATGCAATGACCCAGTGTAAGCACACTCCTCGTCTGCACAGCTTCAAGAAGGCTTTGGCTAACACCCGAGAGATCTTTCAGAACCCAATAAGATCATAGCAATAGAAAAACAAAGAACAGTGGCATGCGTGCGCCCGCGCGCACACACACACACACACAGAGAGAGAGAGAGAGAGAGAGAGAGAGAGAGAGAGAGAGAGAGAGAGAGAGAGAGAGAGAGAGAGAGATTGTCTCTCCTCTCTCTCTCTCTCTCTCTCTCTCTCTCATGAGCGGCAGTGGAAGATTGGTAGACGGTGAGGACACGCCGCAGATCTGGTGGAGACGGCGATCGTCGGCAACGGTGACGAGGACGAGGATGGATTTGGCGACGATGAGGATGCCGGATTTGGTGACAAACACGGTGAGGGCGACGTGCGACGGAGAGTATCGCCTGCGAAGGCCGGAGGCGGCGGATCTAGCGGCAGAGAGCATTGGATGTGAGGGCGGAGGCGATCTTGTGACGGCGGTGAGTCGGCGGCGGAAACTCAGGAAACGTAAGCCCGTCTGTAACGATATATCTTAGTCTAAAGATATATGCTAACTAAGCGGACGGTTCTGATTGCACTTATAAACGGTAGTCGCTGCAAATCCACTCTGTACGTTGTTTACGGCTATAAAACCCACCCCTCTCTTTCTCTCGAGCGCCTACTTTGGGACGATGTCCAGTGGAGCTCGGTTTTTTTGCTCTTTATCTTGATCTTGATGATCTGGCTACTCATATTTCATGACTTCTGCAGAGAAGATGAAGAACATACTCAGGATGATCGGGATGATCGGGATGATCTTTCTCAAGCACCGAAGATGGGGCTATCGTCAGAAGACTTGTTGAAGATTCCGTCGTGGCGGATGCAGGGAGGTGAAGTCGGTGAGTGCGCCGTCTGCTTGGAGGAGTTCATGGAAGGCGATCATTGTCGACGTCTGCCGGGGTGCACCCACACTTAAACCTAACTTAATTGACATTTAATGAACCGAATCCAGTCCTAGAAGGTTGTCCTCTACTTGGGTGATTTGACCATGTCATCTTGGAGGACGTCCACTTAGAAGCATCAGGGTATTTTCATGCTGATTACCTAGCTTGCTTTCTTGATTGACGTTTGTGTTTCTCATTGTTGCATGATCACGAGTTCATCTACATTATCGATAAGATGTGATTAATGTCACTAGCTACGTTTCTACATTGATGATTGTGCTTATCATAGTTGCATGATCGATAGTTTTGCGTTGTAAAAAAGATGGAATCGTGGTAAAATAAAAATCTAACAATTTTAGATTCTCAATGGATATAAAATAATTTATCTATAAAATGATTTGACGTAAACTTTATGATATATAACAAGATCTTATAATACTAGATTTTGCAAGACTAATATGATGATCAAAACATGCACGAACTTGATTTATAAAAGTAAAAAGATGTAGCTTGAGGAGTCACACCCCCCCCCCCCCCCAACCCACACACACAAACACTTGCGGATTGTACAAGTACTGATTTTTCTATAGATGCAATGACCCAGTGTAAGCACATTCCTCGTCTGCACAGCTTCAAGAAGGCTTTGGCAAACACCCAAGAGATCTTTCAGAACCCAATAAGATCATAGCAATAGAAAAACAAAGAACAGTGGCATGCGTGCACCCGCACACACACACACACACACACACACAGAGAGAGAGAGAGAGAGAGAGAGAGAGAGAGAGAGAGAGAGAGAGAGAGAGTTGTCAGCACAGCTTCAAGAAGGCGCACTCCTATAGGTGTAGCAGAAGATTCCTCAGCGTAAGGTGGGAGAATTCATCACGGCGGCCTCAGTAAACACAGTGCAACACATGGCTGGAATGGGATTTCCAACCGGATTAAATTGAATCCAGAAGTTGAAGATGGAGGCAAAGGCGAAAGCGGGCCGAGCACACCTCAGAAGGTGAAAATCGAATTACGGACAAGTACGGATTGCGTGGCTAGAGATGAGGAGCAAATTGGGAGTAAGAAATGAAAGAAGGCGGCTAACTCCCTCTTTTTCTTTCTTCCCTCTTCTTTGTTGAAGTGTAACATTATCTGATTATTGATAGGGCAGACATTGGGCCCCTCCCAATTTACACAATCTTATAGCAATTTGATTTTCCACCTACACAATCCTATTGTTTGAGAGAAAGAAGTGTCAACATCCCCTAGGTTGCTAGGAAATTGACATCAATGGAAACAGCTCCTCCAGTGTGGGTACATGCGTTGAGTCTTTGGAGTCGGGCCTCGGATGCGCGGTGCTCGTTGTGCTTATCAACGTGAGTGATCCAGATGGATAGCTAGGGATTTGAGTGGAAGACCTCGATTGTGAGCGGATCATCCTCTTCTTCGGCTAGCGTGATCATCCATGGCGTCAGGTGCATCGCCATCATTATTCGTAATCATCATCTTTGATGATCTACCATAATATCTTGGGATGTACCGATACGGTACCTCGAATCCTTACATGTGGTATCAGAGTCCGATCATCGGTGGATTGACAAAGAACGAAGAATAAAGTATTTCAATTTCATATTCTTAATATTAGTAAGTAAGAACTGAATGAGATAGACATTGGTCATGCAAACTAGTCAAGGGCTCGGAGCGACCTTTTTTTTTCTCCCCCTTTCCCTTTCATATCTAGGGTTTCGTCGCTTCCTCTTGGCCTCCTCAGTCGTCGTCGGCGGCTTCTAGGAGGCCAGGTGTTTGGATCATTCAGTTGTGGAGTTGGATCTGCCCCCCCTCCGGCTGCTTCAGGGTGGCCTGGTGTTTGGATCTTTCGGCTACAGAGTCAGATCTGCCCCTCCCCCCCCCCCTTTTATAGATAAGGGCTGCTTAGTGGTCGGCTATTTTGTTTTCGTCTCGCTGGTGTAGCGCGGAGCCCTCTTGCTCAGTTCGTCGGTTTGCCCTGCTCGTAGTCGAATGAGTGATCTTATGCTTGTTGTTGGCGAGTGTCAGATATGGCTATGGCTGCAAGTTCTGACGATGGTTTTCCGGATTGCCTCTACTGCATGGTGGAGCGGCTCCTGGCGGTTCGCAGCAACGTCTTCGACAGCAGATCGGGGCTTCTCGTGTGACTCCGTCTGCTGTGGCCGTGCTACTTGGGCTGACACTGATGCCGTTTCAATGCATTGTTTTTGGATTTGTTTTTCTGATTTTTTTTTCTACTGTGTTGGGATCCTGTTGATCCATGTCTTCAGTCTCTACTGTGTTGGGATCCTGTTGATCCCTGTCTTCAGTCGGATGTGGTGATGGTTTGTGGCCGGGACATTGCCGGTAGTGTTTTTCCGCCAGCAGCGGCGGTGTGTATTGAGCCGGCTAGTGGCGCCTCTTTCCCCACCGGTGTGGCAGTGCTTTGTTTGCGATAAGCATTAACGCCTCCTAGAAGTCTAGTTGTAACCCCCCTTCGAATGAACTAAAGAAATAAATAAATAAGCAAGAACTGGCGTTTGTTTAAGGTTTTCGGCCGATTGGCATGTCTCCTGATCATACAACGGCGGGACCCACTGCCCCCGACCCTATCAGCACGCTCTGAGTGCTGGGGGCCACTATCCCAATGTACTGGGTCCCGCTACCCCATGTCTCTTGAATTGCAGTGGGCCCGCGGTTATATGGTATGCATGATGTGCTAAATTTTTTTTCCCAAATTCACCACCGGGTGCTGATCAGGTGCTTCACTCAAAATGAACCACGTGTCTTTTTTTTGAAGGTAATATGTGATAGGTCTCTCTAATGGAACAACAAACCTTGTGATGCACGACTTTCATGTCTTGATACGCGCTCAAGACCTAATTAAAATAAAATTCAGATTTAATAATTTCTAAAATATTATTTTCGGAATAAAATATTAAATTCAGAATAAAATAATTATTTTATTCCGAATTTATCATTTTAATATAAAAATATGTTATTTTTAGATTATTAAATATAGTAATTTTTAAAAGATATCATTTAGTTAAGATTTATGATAGATTTAGATCTTCTAGTTATGGAAAGTATTATCTTTTTATTTTTGGTAGTTGTTTTTGTTAGAATTGGTGAGGTCTACAACTCGTAAAAACTTATAGTTTAGCTATGTATGGTTGATAGTATAAGATTGCATCTTGGTACGTACCTTAGTACGTGTTCTGATTACAGAACAGAGAGCCATGGCTACATGGTAATCCACTTAAGTAGGAGACTCAAGGGACTGGTCCTATGTAACCTAAATACGTTTGCAGCTCTGATTAGGGTTGGTCGCCCTATCAAGATAAGCTGTTGGGATGACAGAGCGTGGATGTCTCCACCACGGTCATTACCACGCACAGTGTCTGTGGCCGAACGGAACCAACACGGTGCATAGATCGGTGAGGAGACACCGGTGCACTAAATCGTGTTTCTGCTTAGAGTAAAACGGTCATAAACCCTGAGAAACAATGTCTGGTGGACTAACCAGTTGTGTGGTGCTTTGGCACACCAATGTGTGAGGATCCGGATGCAGTGATCCAAAACCACAATGTACTGGGTTACCCAGCTGGCGTTGCATCAGCGTGTCACTCCTGTAGGCTATCCACACCCCTAATGGGAGGTGCATTCCTTGGTCTGATCTACGTCGTATTAAACCCTGGCCAGGTGGTCATCAATTGAACTGGTGACGGATTTGGTTGCTCGTCAAAGTAATCGGAGGTACGATGTATGTGATCAACTTGGAAGGAACCGAGTCATATGAGTACTCGAGTCTGACGGTATTCTCCACTGCTCGAGTTACATCATAGCACTAAGTGGAGGGACAACGGGTTTACCATACTAAGCGGAGAGCAGGGGTATAAGGGAGAACATAGTAAGTCTGGGAGAATTGGAGTACTGCCTGCGTCGCACTCTGGGTGGCCACGCAGGTTAACTCGGATTCAGAGGATCGATGGTATACTCGGGTAGTGTGTCGATCGAGTCTGAGTTGGAAGCCATGAACCCTAGTCCCTGAAGGTTCCACCTTATCGACATTATGTACGGTCATTGTACCATCTCCTCAAAACAGAGCGCAGTAAGAGGAAGCGAGTAGTCCAAGCCTACGCTCCGTGAATGCTTCGTACTAGTACATGGTAGATGCGTAGCTACGTGTGTGCACTAAGGGAAAACCCTACGTTAGTGCAGAGACGCATGTAGCAATTCCTTGTCATAAGTGGACTTTGCCACATGGGTGCGATGCACCGGGACATGTTGCGAGTTGACTAGTTGACTTCACTAGGGGCACCCTATGGGAACCTCAAAGAATAGTGAAATCACTGGTGCACTTCACTTATGTGTGCCTTGCAAAGTCTCGTATACGAGGAACGGCCAACTAGTGACATAAGGGTGTTTTGATCATACCAAGCGCCACTATGCACTAGGGGGGCCGGCCCTAAATATTGGGAGACTGGTCAAGGCCGACCCCATTGGTTTCAAGAGGTTGTTGCCTCCAATGAAGGGGTCGGTCATGAGACACAGAAAATGGGCTGGTTTTGATCGTTTTCAAAAACCAAGGAAAAGATAGAGATAAAGGAGAGATATATAGGGAGAGGTTTGAATTAGTTGAACCTGATCTGTACTAGCCTCATCCATAAGGATAGGGCAGCCCTATATATGAGTAATGAGGAAGAGAGGGGTCGGTGATGACAAGCCCTAAGGGGGCCGGCCATGCCATGGGGAAACCCTAGCCGCCCCCTCTCCTCTCTCGTCTCTCTCCCCCTCGCTTGCGCCATTGGATGGCGACTCGTCTTCCTCGCATAGGGTTTCGTAGAAGGAGAAGGCTTGTCGGATTGAGGCACTCATAGATCCATCAACGAGGTTCCGTGCATCGTGTGAGATCGGGTGAACTAGAAGGCATCTCCCGCAACCTTTTACTGTCCAGAATCTACACAGAAAATTAAAATTGTTTCTATGATTCCGGAAGCTATAGAAGTCCAAATAAGGTGAAACCTATTGCAAACGTTGTGTCTCGAAGTTGGCTACTTGCAGTCTAAATTTCAACCCAATCCGAGTTTGGATCAGAAAGTTATGGCCGTCGCACCGAAGCTATGTCAAGTAGATCCGAGCCCGTCTCTATCGACAAAGAAGAAATTTGTCGTGGTGAAAGAATCCGCACGCAGGTATGATCTCTAACAAGTAGATCTAACATAGATAGAACATGCATGCATGCTAGATTGTTCTTTTGTATTAGATCGACGTTAAGGGTTCGAGTAGTTGCCATGCTAGATTCATACACGCACGTGTAGATTGTTTCGATGAAAATTTTGATATGTAACGCGCACCGCTCTCGGTCTTCGGACATTCACTTTGCTTTCGCTGCGGGCCTCTACCGTGGATTTATTTCCAACAATTTGTATCAGAGCACGTTAGTGATGTACGTTTCATGTTTCTTCATGAAACCGTCATGTGCGCGCATGAATAGTATGTGCCACCATCGGGGTTCTACGAGTAGATCATGCATAGTATATTTTGTATGTTCTATGAATCGTTATTGCAGGGCGCTGCTTCTAAAATAATCTAGATATGTGATTGCTTCTACCGGGGGTCGGACCCCGTGTTAGCGAATATGTCTGGATGTGTTTTCTTCTGTGTGTGGATAGGTTTTAGAGCCATAGTCGGGCAAGTGGTGGAGGTTGACCACCCTTGATTCCCAGGTTTTTTTCTAGGCTTGTTTTCCTTTTCTTTCTAGGAAATTGTGTACGAGCGAGCACTTGCTCGAAGCGTACTAGATCTTTTTCAGTTACAGATTGAAGAGGGGGACTTGTCGTGGAGATCCACTACCAAGAAGACGAGAGAAACCTTAGAGAATGATGGCGATCCGGCAAAGCGTACACGATGACGGTAAAAGGCGAAAGCGTCAAAAGATCATATACAGTGGCTTGCACCGGATCGAGAAACCTTGTGAAGGAGACAGAGAGCCTATGCTGTGCTAGTCAGGTTCAGGGGTCGGACCCTAAACTTGATTCAGTCGTGTGGTTGTTTCTTTCTACTGTTCTTTATATTTCTGTAGAGAACCCCGATGCGATAATTTAATTATCAGTGTGTTAGAGGGATGCTCTTTCCCCTCGGGTCCAAGCGACCTTATTAGGATAGGATTCTACTAGTGATGCCTATTATTTAATTGGCCCTTGATGATAGCATGAATTTTTCATATTTGGTTATGCCACCATTAGGTCAATACCTGATTAGTCGGTGTGCCTATTTGGCCAACATCGAAACCTAGAATGAGTTGGAATTCTACTATGACATTATTCGTCAAATTTATAAGCAAGACGCCATGGTAGTGGAAGATCTTTCATGTCAGTCTGACCTTAGTCTAGGCTCTAGAGCATTAGTGTAATAGCTAGGTTTGCGGAGTATCTATATAATATGACCCTTGAGTGGAGAAATCCACTTGAGTCAGGGACTATAATATTCCAAGATCGACTAATGCTTCACGAAAGGCTTGAAATGTTAGTGAGAGCACGGTATGACCAGGGTCTAGTGTATAGGTTATCGTGACCTTAGTGTACACTCATACTTGCATAAAATAACCCTCAAATTTAATAAGAGATGTAAGAGATGACTTTTAGAGATCCTCTGGCCTCCACGGCCAATCACTTCGTGCTCGGGTGGGAGGGCATAACTCAACAACCCCCTCGGGTGAGAGCTGTGTTTTTTCATGCCAAGCAATTTAGTGATCTCCCTCAGGATATGGCGATTACGGTGCCAAGGGTTCAGGCTTTTACTCACCCTTGTGGGGGCTGTTTGAACTTCCGTTCCGTAATTGCCTATGCTTATGGTTAAGCATCCGAAAATACGTGAGGTATTCGTTGCGAAGACAATGGTGATCACGTGGTACTGGCCAAAAGATAACCATGGTTCATCAAAACCCTTAGTTGGCAGATTTGGATAGGGTCAAGGGAAAGACTCGTGTAAGCGAAAGAACTACACACTGCCCCCTCGGGCAGGTGTAGCCGATTCCGAGATCTTACATACATGGTTAAATTAATCCATAGAGGTGTCTTCGCTGTGAGGGTAGCGATGATATTTGGATATAATTAGCTTGTTTTAAAAATCCATAAAATAAGTTTTCATGCATTCGTTTTCTTTTAACCATATAGTTCCCCTATCCGCTATCCCATAAGAGAACCCGTTATTGGGTCTCTAATTACATAGAGCGGAAGCGCTATCTTTAGCTTATGCTTAGGGTAGTAAACATACATTGGCTTGCAATCTAAATATCCTTGTACTAGACCTAACGGGTCTAAATGTCACTAGGGCACTAACTAGGGCATATAATGACTAGCGAGAGTCTAAGGAGATGTGCAAGTTTTGTGTCATAGCAGACTTGCGGACAACTCTTTAGAAGCAAGTCAGAGATATGCCGGGTCTTTTCAAATAAAGTTTTACTTGCATAAGATGTCTGGAAGGCAAAGTCGGTAGACTCATCGCTTTTCCACTAAGATACTTGTCGGTACCGAGATGTATGAGGGTATGCTTGTTCTGGAACACATACTTGAGTTCCAGATCGAACTAGATTCCAAAGACATGGTGCCAGATGACGAGGTAGTGGAAGATATATGTCTTGCATCCTTGTCTGGAACCTTCGAAGGCGCTATCAGAGACTTTAGCTTTAACAAGTTATAGATGATAAACGCAGAACTTCTAAGGAGATTTCCAAGAGACAAAGGATGGGATCAAGATTAAAGGCAATGCCTTTAGTGCTTAACCTAGGTCTTCTTTAGAAGAACCTAAGGGAGTAACCAATAAGAGATCGAAAACTATTTTAGTGCAAAAATTAGTGTGGACTCCTAAGTCTGGTAACGCCAAGGACGGAAGTATTTCCGCTATGGCGAGTGTAGGGGGTATTTGAAGATTGAGTATGGACTCAGGGTGTTAGGGGTTAAGTCACTATTTAGTAGTAGTTCTTTTGCTTCTTGCAATATAGACTTTGTATCTACAGAGATTCAAGGAAAGCAAAAGGCTACTTTATAGTGACGTGATCCTAACATAGGTACTGATGCTATAAGTCACTGCAGATGCTGTCAGATATATTATTTTAGTCTTTTCGAAATAATGATTTTGATCTTTAGAGATTTATTTCTGTTTCCTCCTTGGTAAATGAAGTTTTTAGTTTTTGACAGTACCGTAGGTGTGTATCTTAAACTGAATAGATAGCTTCATTACTAGAAAAATAGATCAGAATAATCTCTTTGCATTTAACCCTAATTCGAAAAAATAGATTTCATTACAGCTGCAGCGTCTAATTGAAATTCATCTAAATCCTTCGGAGAAGCTATCCCATTTGTGACCCCTCTGATTTAGATATTCTGCCTCAGATAAATTCAGAGATAAAAGAAGACCGAGTTTCTATTCACAGATTCATCGGAGATCCTTCTAACTTATGAGTGTTTTCTGGAAGACAGAATAACTAAAAGGGTCACTAAGGTATTAGTGTTAGTTATTTTTGACGTCTATAGTTCCAAAAGCGTCTAGATGATAAGAGTCTCTTTGATTTAATCGAAGGAACGAGAATCTATCGGATGGGTTCCATAGGATCCTTAGGGAGCATAGGATTATCTCCGAGTTAAATGCTTCAAGAATGACACGTCAGAATAAAGTCTCCGAGAGAAGGAATCGGACCCTGTTTGACATGGTCCGTAGTATGATGAATATTGCCAAGTGTACTACCCACCTTCTGGTGGGATTGTACTTTAAAACAGTAGCTTATATCTGAAACTATCTCTAATCTAGATCAGTGTCTCAGACCTATAGAGAGCTATCGTCTAAGCAAAAGCTGACACTATAGGGTCTCGAGATATAGGGTTGTCTTGCACTTGTGCGAAAGGACAAGAGGGATGAGATGAAGATGAAGTTACATGTATATCTGTTTGTAGGTTACCCTAAAGAGGCATAAGGTGGACTGTTCTATGATCTTGAGGTTTGGAAGATAATCGTTTCTACGAACATCATCTACCTAGACCAAGATTATATTATAGACCATAAGTTTATCAGTAAGGTAGTTCTAGGTGAACTACTGGGTACTGGCAGAGAGTGCGCATCTGAAAACGTAGTGGGAGTAGATGATACAGAAACTAGTATACCAGGCACTGTAGAAATAATTCACTTTGTACCACCACCACCTAGTCGTTGTAGGACCATCAGAGCCTATAAATAGGTTTACATTACTTGGTCTTTTAAAAACCATAAAACAACTACCAAAAATAAAAAGATAATACTTTCGATAATTGAAAGATCTAAATTTATCCTAAATCTTAACTAAATGATATCTTTTAAAAATTACCATATTTAATAATATAAAAATAACATATTTTCGGATTAAAATAATAATTTACGAATAAAATAATTATTTTAGTCTGAATTTAAGATTTTATTCTGAAAATACTATTTCAGGAATTATTAAATCCCAATTTTATTTTAATTAGGCCTTGAGCACGTGTCAAGTCATTGCAGTCATGCAAGCCGGGCCATGTCCCCATCAGAAGGTTTGTTGGTCCGTTAGAGGGACCTATCACATATTACCTCCACAAAAAAAGACACGTGGTTCATTTTGAGTGAATCACCTGATCAACACTCGGTGGTGCATTTGGGGAAATTTTTTTAGCAATCCTGTGTACCATAGACATGGGGTAGCGGGACCCACCACATTGGGATAGTGGCCCCCAACACTCAGAGCGTGCTGATGGGGTCGGGGGCAATGGGCCCCACCGTTGTATGATCGGAAGACATGACGATCGGCCGAAAACCTTAGACGAACGCCAGTTCTTGCTTATTTATTTATTTCTTTAGTTCATTCGAAGGGGGGGTTACAACCAGACTCCTAGGAGGCATCAATACTTATCACAAACAAAGCACTGCCACACCGGCGGGGAAAGAGGCGCCACTAGCCGGCGCAATACACACCGCCGCTGCTGGCGGAAAAACACTACCGGCAATGTCCCAGCCACAAACCATCGCCACATCTGGCTGAAGACAAGGATCAACAGGATCCCAACACAGTAGAAACAAAAAAAAATCAGAAAAAACTAATCCAAAAACAATGCCATGAAACGGCACCGGTGTCAGCCCTAGTACTACGGCCACAGCAGACGGAGTCACACGAGAAGCCCTGATCTGCCGTCGAAAGACGCTACTGCAAACCGTCGGGAGCCGCTCCACCATGCAGTAGAGGTAATCCGAAAAACCACCGTCAGAACCTGCAGCCATGGCCATATCTGACACTCGCCAACAACCAGCATAAGATCGCTCCTTCGACTAAGAGCAGGGCAGGCCGACGAACCGAGCAAGAGGGCTCCGCGCTACACCGACGAGATGAAAACAAAATAGCCGGCCACCAAGCAACCCTTATCTATAGGGGGAAGGGGGGGCAGATCCGACTCCGCAGCCGAAAGATCCAAACACTTGGTATCCCCGAAGCCGCCGGGGGGGGGCAGATCTGACTCCGCAGCCGAAAGATTCAAACACCTGCCTTCCCCGAAGCCGTCGGCGGCGACTGGGGAGGCCAAGAGGAGGCGACGAAACCCTAGATATGAAAGGGAAAGGGGGAGAAAAAAAGGGCGCTCCGAGCCCATGACTAGTTTGCCCGGCCAACGTCTATCTCATTCAGTTCTTACTTATTAATATCAAGAATATAAAATTGAAATACTTTACTCTTCGTTCTTTGTTAATCCACCGATGATCGGGCTCTGATACCACATGTAAGGATTCGAGGTACCATATCGGTACATCCCAAGATCTTATGGTAGATCATCTAAGATGATGATTACGAATATTGATGGCGATGCACCTGACGCCATGGATGTGCATGCTGTAAGCTCCATGCCAGGGTTACTCTGGTATCTACCAAGCACCCCAACTACATAAGCAATGTCTGGTCGAGTGCAAGTATGTGCATACTGTAAGCTCCCAATGACTGAAACATATGGGATGTTAATCATCTACTTCCTCTCCATTTCATTCCTAGGACACGACACTGAATTAAGCTTATCTCCTTGAACCTTGGGAGCTATTACTGGAGAGTAATTTTGCATACCAAATCTCTCAAGAGCCTTTGTAGTGTACACTATTAAGAGCCCCTGATTCCTGACATCCATATGGCATGTCTCATCAGAAATGTTTGGAAGCCCTAACTTTAGTTTCCAAGCACTTGACCCGGCTCCTAGTGTAGTTTGGTTGGGACAGGGGGAAATGCCGGAAGTTTCTGAGTGTGGTCGTAATCGCCTCTTGTTCGCAAAATACGACACTAAGAGCATCTTTAGCAACTTATGTATTCTAGCTAGCCAAAAGCAGAGAGAAATGATTATTTTTTTAGAATAGATAACCATACTTGGAACACAACTTAAGTATACGATTTATTCTAAATAGCCAAAAGTGAAATGACCAAACGCCCCTTCACATCTACCTGTATACCCGATTGATGTGGATCATTAGATTCAACCCCCACACCCCGTTGACCAAAAAGCTAATGGGAAGCAATGGAGAGCCTGCCGAAAATGCTCTTAATACCCACACCCACTTGTAGTCCGATCGTCCCTGTAGGCCTAGCCAGATTTGGGCAAAAATCACAAATTCGCCACCGAGTCGAGGGTGGTGATCTGGGTAAGATGTAGGGCTGGTAATGGGTCGTGTTTAGTTTCGAGTCCAGAACCCCTAAATCCGTACCCGACCAGTTTTAACTAATCATGTCTAGACCCTAAATCCATACCCGATCAGTTTATAAACCGGTAGACCCGCTAAGATCCGTTTACATATCCATTCTTTGTTTTTTTTTTTTAATTTTATATTTCGCTGCAATTCTCCATCCGTGAGTAACCTGATCATAGCCGTCTGTTGCACCCAGCGCAGACCAATGAATCGCATTGAACCCAGACAGCAGGCTAAAAGCTTAGTGACGACCCGTTTATGACCCAATTTTAAACGTGTCTTAAACAGGTCAAACGGGTCGGAGATAAAACCCGGACCCGACCCATTTACTATTCGAGTTAGTCGTGTTGACCCGTTTATGACCCGAACCCGTTCAACCCAAACCCAGATCCGGACCCTCTAATTTCGTGTCGGGTCTAGCCGTCGGATCCCATCTTGAAAAATTTATTTAGTGAAACGGGTGCACCACGTCAGAAATGAACAGGAGGTCCACTCAAAAGGAACCACGTGTTTTTTTTTTTTGGGTTTCTTCACATAAAGCCTCGGCCAAGGGGGGAAGGCTGTCTCTCCTCTCTCTCTCTCTCTGTCTCTCTCTCTCATGAGCGGCGGTGGAAGATTGGTAGTCGGTGAGGACACGCCGCAGATCTGGTGGAGACGGCGATCGTCGGCAACGGTGACGAGGACGAGGATGGATTTGGCGACGATGAGGACGCCGGATTTGGTGACAAACACGGTGAGGGCGACGTGCGACGGAGAGTATCGCCTGCGAAGGCCGGAGGCGGCGGATCTAGCGGCAGAGAGCATTGGATGTGAGGGCGGAGGCGATCTTGTGACGGCGGTGAGTCGGCGGCGGAAACTCAGGAAACGTAAGCCCGTCTGTAAAGATATATCTTAGTCTAAAGATATATGCTAACTAAGCGGACGGTTCTGATTGCACTTATAAACGGTAGTCGCTGCAAATCCACTCTGTACGTTGTTTACGGCTATAAAACCCACCCCTCTCTTTCTCTCGAGCGCCTACTTTGGGACGATGTCCAGTGGAGCTCGGTTTTTTTTGCTCTTTATCGTGATCTTCATGATGTTGATGATCTGGCTACTCATATTTCATGACTTCTGCAGAGAAGATGAAGAACATACTCGGGATGATCGGGATGATCGGGATGATCTTTCTCAAGCACCGAAGATGGGGCTATCGTCAGAAGACTTGTTGAAGATTCCGTCGTGGCGGATGCAGGGAGGTGAAGTCGGTGAGTGCGCCGTCTGCTTGGAGGAGTTCATGGAAGGCGATCATTGTCGACGTCTGCCGGGGTGCACCCACACTTACCACGTCCACTGCATTGATCCGTGGCTAACCGAATCTCCCACTTGTCCGATTTGCAGGGCTGAAGTCGACGTGAACAATCAGATGGTGTGATTATATTCTTCGACTTAGTAGAGATTTGTATGAAGGTTATTGATCGACATTTTTGGAAACCTAACTTAATTGACATTTAATGAACCGAATCCAGTCCTAGAAGGTTGTCCTCTACTTGGGTGATTTGACCATGTCATCTTGGAGGACGTCCACTTAGAAGCATCAGGGTATTTTCATGCTGATTACCTAGCTTGCTTTCTTGATTGACGTTTGTGTTTCTCATTGTTGCATGATCACGAGTTCATCTACATTATCGATAAGATGTGATTAATGTCACTAGCTACGTTTCTACATTGATGATTGTGCTTATCATAGTTGCATGATCGATAGTTTTGCGTTGTAAAAAAGATGGAATCGTGGTAAAATAAAAATCTAACAATTTTAGATTCTCAATGGATATAAAATAATTTATCTATAAAATGATTTGACGTAAACTTTATGATATATAACAAGATCTTATAATACTAGATTTTGCAAGACTAATATGATGATCAAAACATGCACGAACTTGATTTATAAAAGTAAAAAGATGTAGCTTGAGGAGTCACACCCCCCCCCCCCCCCAACCCACACACACAAACACTTGCGGATTGTACAAAGTGTAAGCACATTCCTCGTCTGCACAGCTTCAAGAAGGCTTTGGCAAACACCCAAGAGATCTTTCAGAACCCAATAAGATCATAGCAATAGAAAAACAAAGAACAGTGGCATGCGTGCACCCGCACACACACACACACACAGAGAGAGAGAGAGAGAGAGAGAGAGAGAGAGTTGTCAGCACAGCTTCAAGAAGGCGCACTCCTATAGGTGTAGCAGAAGATTCCTCAGCGTAAGGTGGGAGAATTCATCACGGCGGCCTCAGTAAACACAGTGCAACACATGGCTGGAATGGGATTTCCAACCGGATTAAATTGAATCCAGAAGTTGAAGATGGAGGCAAAGGCGAAAGCGGGCCGAGCACACCTCAGAAGGTGAAAATCGAATTACGGACAAGTACGGATTGCGTGGCTAGAGATGAGGAGCAAATTGGGAGTAAGAAATGAAAGAAGGCGGCTAACTCCCTCTTTTTCTTTCTTCCCTCTTCTTTGTTGAAGTGTAACATTATCTGATTATTGATAGGGCAGACATTGGGCCCCTCCCAATTTACACAATCTTATAGCAATTTGATTTTCCACCTACACAATCCTATTGTTTGAGAGAAAGAAGTGTCAACATCCCCTAGGTTGCTAGGAAATTGACATCAATGGAAACAGCTCCTCCAGTGTGGGTACATGCGTTGAGTCTTTGGAGTCGGGCCTCGGATGCGCGGTGCTCGTTGTGCTTATCAACGTGAGTGATCCAGATGGATAGCTAGGGATTTGAGTGGAAGACCTCGATTGTGAGCGGATCATCCTCTTCTTCGGCTAGCGTGATCATCCATGGCGTCAGGTGCATCGCCATCATTATTCGTAATCATCATCTTTGATGATCTACCATAAGATCTTGGGATGTACCGATACGGTACCTCGAATCCTTACACGTGGTATCAGAGCCCGATCATCGGTGGATTGACAAAGAACGAAGAATAAAGTATTTCAATTTCGTATTCTTAATATTAGTAAGTAAGAACTGAATGAGATAGACATTGGTCATGCAAACTAGTCAAGGGCTCGGAGCGACCTTTTTTTTTCTCCCCCGTTCCCTTTCATATCTAGGGTTTCGTCGCTTCCTCTTGGCCTCCTCAGTCGCCGTCGGCGGCTTCTAGGAGGCCAGCTGTTTGGATCTTTCAGCTGTGGAGTTGGATCTGCCCCCCCTCCGGCTGCTTCAGGGTGGCCAGGTGTTTGGATCTTTCGGCTACGGAGTCAGATCTGCCCCCCCCCCCCCCTCTTATAGATAAGGGCTGCTTAGTGTCGGCTATTTTGTTTTCGTCTCGCTGGTGTAGCGCGGAGCCCTCTTGCTCAGTTCGTCGGTCTGCCCTGCTCGTAGTCGAATGAGTGGTCTTATGCTTGTTGTTGGCGAGTGTCAGATATGGCTATGGCTGCAAGTTCTGACGATGGTTTTCCGGATTGCCTCTACTGCATGGTGGAGCGGCTCCTGGCGGTTCGCAGCAACGTCTTCGACAGCAGATCGAGGCTTCTCGTGTGACTCCGTCTGCTGTGGCCGTGCTACTTGGGCTGACACTGATGCCGTTTCAATGCATTGTTTTTGGATTTGTTTTTCTGATTTTTTTTTCTACTGTGTTGGGATCCTGTTGATCCCTGTCTTCAGTCTCTACTGTGTTGGGATCCTGTTGATCCCTGTCGTCAGTCGGATGTGGTGATGGTTTGTGGCCGGGACATTGCCGGTAGTGTTTTTCCGCCAGCAGCGGCGGTGTGTATTGCGCCGGCTAGTGGCGCCTCTTTCCCCACCGGTGTGGCAGTGCTTTGTTTGCGATAAGCATTAACGCCTCCTAGAAGTCTAGTTGTAACCCCTCTTCGAATGAACTAAAGAAATAAATAAATAAGCAAGAACTGGCGTTTGTTTAAGGTTTTCGGCCGATTGGCATGTCTCCTGATCATACAACGGCGGGACCCACTGCCCCCGACCCTATCAGCACGCTCTGAGTGCTGGGGGCCACTATCCCAATGTACTGGGTCCCGCTACCCCATGTCTCTTGAATTGCAGTGGGCCCTCGGTTGTATGGTATGCATGATGTGCTAAATTTTTTTTCCCAAATTCACCACCGGGTGCTGATCAGGTGCTTCACTCAAAATGAACCACGTGTCTTTTTTTTGAAGGTAATATGTGATAGGTCTCTCTAATGGAACAACAAACCTTGTGATGCACGACTTTCATGTCTTGATACGCGCTCAAGACCTAATTAAAATAAAATTCAGATTTAATAATTTCTAAAATATTATTTTCGGAATAAAATATTAAATTCAGAATAAAATAATTATTTTATTCCGAATTTATCATTTTAATATAAAAATATGTTATTTTTAGATTATTAAATATAGTAATTTTTAAAAGATATCATTTAGTTAAGATTTATGATAGATTTAGATCTTCTAGTTATGGAAAGTATTATCTTTTTATTTTTGGTAGTTGTTTTTGTTAGAATTGGTGAGGTCTACAACTCGTAAAAACTTATAGTTTAGCTATGTATGGTTGATAGTATAAGATTGCATCTTGGTACGTACCTTAGTACGTGTTCTGATTACAGAACAGAGAGCCATGGCTACATGGTAATCCACTTGAGTAGGAGACTCAAGGGACTGGTCCTATGTAACCTAAATACGTTTGCAGCTCTGATTAGGGTTGGTCGCCCTATCAAGATAAGCTGTTGGGATGACAGAGCGTGGATGTCTCCACCACGGTCATTACCACGCACAGTGTCTGTGGCCGAACGGAACCAACACGGTGCATAGATCGGTGAGGAGACACCGGTGCACTAAATCGTGTTTCTGCTTAGAGTAAAACGGTCATAAACCCTGAGAAACAATGTCTGGTGGACTAACCAGTTGTGTGGTGCTTTGGCACACCAATGTGTGAGGATCCGGATGCAGTGATCCAAAACCACAATGTACTGGGTTACCCAGCTGGTGTTGCATCAGCGTGTCACTCCTGTAGGCTATCCACACCCCTAATGGGAGGTGCATTCCTTGGTCTGATCTACGTCGTATTAAACCCTGGCCAGGTGGTCATCAATTGAACTGGTGACGGATTCGGTTGCTCGTCAAAGTAATCGGAGGTACGATGTATGTGATCAACTTGGAAGGAACCGAGTCATATGAGTACTCGAGTCTGACGGTATTCTCCACTGCTCGAGTTACATCATAGCACTAAGTGGAGGGACAGCGGGTTTACCATACTAAGCGGAGAGCAGGGGTATAAGGGAGAACATAGTAAGTCTGGGAGAATTGGAGTACAGCCTGCGTCGCACTCTGGGTGGCCACGCAGGTTAACTCGGATTCAGAGGATCGATGGTACACTCGGGTAGTGTGTCGATCGAGTCTGAGTTGGAAGCCATGAACCCTAGTCCCTGAAGGTTCCACCTTATCGACATTATGTACGGTCATTGTACCATCTCCTCAAAACAGAGCGCAGTAAGAGGAAGCGAGTAGTCCAAGCCTACGCTCCGTGAATGCTTCGCACTAGTACATGGTAGATGCGTAGCTACGTGTGTGCACTAAGGGAAAACCCTACGTTAGTGCAGAGACGCATGTAGCAATTCCTTGTCATAAGTGGACTTTGCCACATGGGTGCGATGCACCGAGACATGTTGCGAGTTGACTAGTTGACTTCACTAGGGGCACCCTATGGGAACCTCAAAGAATAGTGAAATCACTGGTGCACTTCACTTATATGTGCCTTGCAAAGTCTCGTATACGAGGAACGGCCAACTAGTGACATAAGGGTGTTTTGATCATACCATGCGCCACTATGCACTAGGGGGGCCGGCCCTAAATATTGGGAGACTGGTCAAGGCCGACCCCATTGGTTTCAAGAGGTTGTTGCCTCCAATGAAGGGGTCGGTCATGAGACACAGAAAATGGGCTGGTTTTGATCGTTTTCAAAAACCAAGGAAAAGATATAGATAAAGGAGAGATATATAGGGAGAGGTTTGAATTAGTTGAACCTTATCTGTACTAGCCTCATCCATAAGGATAGGGCAGCCCTATATATGAGTAATGAACCTTATCCTCGCATAGGGTTTCGTAGAAGGAGAAAGCTTGTCGGATGGAGGCACCTAGAGATCCATCAACGAGGTGCCGTGCATCGTGTGAGATCGGGTGAACTAGAAGGCATCTCCCGCAACCTTTTACTGTCCAGAATCTACACAGAAAATTAAAATTGTTTCTGTGATTCCGGGAGCTATAGAAGTCCAAATGAGGTGAAATCTATTGCAAACGTTGTGTCTCGAAGTTGGCTACTTGCAGTCTAAATTTCAGCCCAATCCGAGTTCGGATCAGAAAGTTATGGCCGTCGCACCGAAGCTATGTCAAGTAGATCCGAGCCTGTCTCTATCGACAAAGAAGAAATTTGTCGCGGTGAAAGAATCCGCACGCAGGTATGATCTCTAACAAGTAGATCTAACATAGATAGAACATGCATGCATGCTAGATTGTTCTTTTGTATTAGATCGACGTTAAGGGTTCGAGTAGTTGCCATGCTAGATTCATACACGCACGTGTAGATTGTTTCGATGAAAATTTTGATATGTAACGCGCACCGCTCTCGGTCTTCGGACATTCACTTTGCTTTCGCTGCGGGCTTCTACCGTGGATTTATTTCCAACAATTTGTATCAGAGCACGTTAGTGGTGTACGTTTCATGTTTCTTCATGAAACTGTCATGTGCGCGCATGAATAGTATGTGCCACCATCGGGGTTCTACGAGTAGATCATGCATAGTATATTTTGTATGTTCTATGAATCGTTATTGCAGGGCGCTGCTTCTAAAATAATCTAGATATGTGATTGCTTCTACCGGGGATCGGACCCCGTGTTAGCGAATATGTCTGGATGTGTTTTCTTCTGTGTGTAGATAGGTTTTAGAGCCATAGTCGGGCAAGTGGTGGAGGTTGACCACCCTTGATTCCCAGGTTTTTTTCTAGGCTTGTTTTCCTTTTCTTTCTAGGAAATTGTGTACGAGCGAGCATTTGCTCGAAGCGTACTAGATCTTTTTCAGTTACAGATTGAAGAGGAGGACTTGCCATGGAGATCCACCACCAAGAAGACGAGCGAAACCTTGGAGGACGATGGCGATCCAGCAAAGCGTACACGATGACGGCAAAAAGCGAAAGCGTCAGAAGATCATATACAGTGGCTTGCACCGGATCGAGGAACCTTGCGAAAGAGACAGAGAGCCTATGCTGTGCTAGTCAGGTTCAGGGGTCGGACCCTAAACTTGATTCAGTCGTGTGGTTGTTTCTTTCTACTGTTCTTTATATTTCTGTAGAGAACCCTGGTGCGATAATTTAATTATCATTGTGTTAGAGGGATGCTCTTTCCTCTCGGGTCCAAGCGACCTTATTAGGATAGGATTCCACTAGTGATGCCTATTATTTAATTGGCCCTTGATGATAGCATGAATTCCTCACATTTGGTTATGCCACCATTAGGTCAATACCTGCTTAGTCGGTGTGCCTATTTGGCCAACATCGAAACCTAGAATGAGTTGGAATTCTACTATGACATCATTCGTCAAATTTATAAGCAAGACGCCATGGTAGTAGAAGACCTTTCATGTCAGTCTGACCTTAGTCTAGGCTCTAGAGCATTAGCGTGATAGCTAGGTTTGCGGAGTATCGATGTTTCTTGGGATATGTAATATAACCCTTAAGTGGAGAAATCCACTTGAGTCAGGGACTATAATATTCCAAGATCGACTAATGCTTCACGAAAGGCTTGAAATGTTAGTGAGAGCACGGTATGACCAGGGTCTAGTGTATAGGTTGTCGTGACCTTAGTGTACACTCATACTTGCATAAAATAACCCTCAAATTTAATAAGAGATGTAAGAGTTGACTTTTAGAGATCCTCTGGCCTCCACGGCCAATCACTTCGTGCTCGGGTGGGAGGGCATAACTCAACAACCCCCTCGGGTGAGAGCTGTGTTTTTTCATGCCAAGCAACTTAGTGATCTCCCTCAGGATATGGCGATTACGGTGCCAAGGGTTCAGGCTTTTACTCACCCTTGTGGGGGCCGTTTGAACTTCCATTCCGTAATTGCCTAAGCTCATGGTTAAGCATCCGAAGTACACATGAGGTATTCGTTGTGAAGACAATGGTGATCACGTGGTACTGGCCAAAAGATAACCATGGTTCATCAAAGCCCTTAGTTGGCAGATTTGGATAGGGTCAAGGGAAAGACTCGTGTAAGCGGAAGACCTACACACTGCCTCCTCGGACAGGTGTAGCCGATTCCAAGATCTTATATACATGGTTAAATTAATCCATAGAGGTGTCTTCACTGTGAGGGTAGCGATGACATTTGGATATAATTAGCTTGTTTTAAAAATCCATAAAATAAGTTTTCATGCATTCGTTTTCTTTTAACCATATAGTTCCCCTATCCGCTATCCCATAAGAGAACCCGTTATTGGGTCTCTAATTACGTAGAGCGAAAGCGCTATCTTTAGCTTATGCTTAGGGTAGTAAACATACATTGGCTTGCAATCTAAATATCCCTGTACTAGACCTAACGGGTCCAAATGTCACTAGGGCACTAACTAGGGCATATAATGACTAGCTAGAGTCTAAGGAGATGTGCAAGTTTTGTGTCATAGCAGACTTGCGGACAACTCTTTAGAAGCAAGTCAGAGATATGCCGGGTCTTTTCAAATAAAGTTTTACTTGCATAAGATGTCTGGAAGGTGAAGTCGGTAGACTCATCGCTTTTCCACTAAGATACTTGTCGGTACCGAGATGTATGAGGGTATGCTTGTTCTGGAACACATACTTGAGTTCCAGATCGAACTAGATTCCAAAGACATGGTGCCAGATGATGATGTAGTGGAAGATATCTGTCTTGCATCCTTGTCTGGAACCTTCGAAGGCGCTATCAGAGACTTTAGCTTTAACAAGTTATAGATGATAAACGCAGAACTTCTAAGAAGATTTCCAATAGACAAAGGATGGGATCAAGATTAAAGGCAATGCCTTTAGTGCTTAACCTAGGTCTTCTTTAGAAGAACCTAAGGGAGTAACTTATAAGAGATCGAAAACTATTTTAGTGCAAAAACTAGTGTGGACTCCTAAGTCTGGTAACGCCAAGGACGGAAGTATTTCCGCTATGGCGAGTGTAGGGGGTATTTGAAGATTGAGTATGGACTCAGGGTGTTAGGGGTTAAGTCACTATTTAGTAGTAGTTATTTTGCTTCTTGCAATATAGACTTTATATCTACAGAGATTCAAGGAAAGCAAAAGGCTACTTTATGGTGATGTGATCCTAACATAGGTACTGATGCTATAAGTCACTGCAGATGCTGTCAGATATGTTATTTTAGTCTTTTCGAAATAAGGATTTTGATCTTTAGAGATTTATTTCTGTTTCCTCCTTGGTAAATGAAGTTTTTAGTTTTAGACAGTACCATAGGTGTGTATCTTAAACTGAATTGATAGCTTCATTACTAGAGAAATAGATCAGAATAATCTCTTTGTATTTAATCCTAATTCGAAAAAATAGATTTCATCACAGCTGCAACGTCTAATTGAAATTCATCTAAATCCTTCGGAGAAGCTATCCCATTTGTGACCCCTCTGATTTAGATATTCTGCCTCAGATAAATTCAGAGGTAAAAGAAGGTCGAGTTTCTATTCACATATTCATCGGAGATCCTTCTAACCTATGAGTGTTATATGGAAGGCAGAATAACTAAAAGGGTCACTAAGGTATTGGTGTTAGTTATTTTTGACATCTATAGTTCCAAGAGCGTCCAGATGATAAGAGTCTCTTTGATTTAATCGAAGGAACGAGAATCTATCGGATGGGTTCCATAGGATCCTTAGGAAGCATGGGATTATCTCACAGTTAAATGCTTCAAGAATGACACGTCAGAATAAAGTCTCTGAGGGAAGGAATCGGACCCTGTTTGACATGGTCCGTAGTATGATGAATATTGCCAAGTGTACTACCCACCTTCTAATGGGATTGTACTTTAAAACAGTAGCTTATATCTGAAACTATCTCTCATCTAGATTAGTGTCTCAGACCTATAGAGAGCTATCGTCTAAGCAAAAGCTGACACTATAGAGTCTCGAGATATAGAGTTGTCCTGCACTTGTGCGAAAGGACAAGAGGGATGAGATGGAGATGAAGTTACAGGTATATCTGTTTGTAGGTTACCCTAAAGAGGCATAAGGTGGACTGTTCTATGATCTTGAGGTTTGAAAGATAATCGTTTCTACGAACACCATCTACCTAGACCAAGATTATATTATAGACCATAAGTTTATCAGTAAGGTAGTTCTGGGTGAACTACTGGGTACTGGTAGAGAGTGCGCATCTGAAAATGTAGTGGGAGTAGATGATACAGAAACTAGTATACCAGGCACTGTAGAAATGATTCACTTTGTACCACCACCACCTAGTCGTTGTAGGACCATCAGACCTCCTGATAGATACTATGGAGAAACTTCGATAGTTAATCCAGAGTTTCAGGAGAATGATCCCTAGAGCTACGAAGAAGTAGTGGGAGCTTCCGACAGCTCTGACTGACAAAAAACCATGGAGGCAAATTTGCATCAATGTCCCTTGGAACAGTCTTGACACTTATAGCATGATCACCCTTCAGGGTGTAGGAGGTGTATAAGAAGAGCACCCGATTAAGACTTAAGTAGCTAGATTAGTTGCAAAAGAAGACGAGATTGACTATGTCAAAACCATCTCACTGGTAGCTATGTCTAAGTCTATTTCTGATCCTCTTAATCTATCATAGCCCATTATAGTTGGGAGATCTGGTTGATGGATGTCAAGACAGTTATTCCCTAACGAGAATTTGAAAATGACATATGGATAATGTTGCCCCAGGGTTTATGTTAGTAGGTCAGGAAGATATGGAATGCAAGTTGCAAAGGTCCATTTATGGACTGATGCAAGTATCTAGGTTGAAATATCTATTATGATCAAGAAAATCCGCTCATACGGATTTGATCAGAATGATGATAAACCAAGTGGGTACAAAAAAAAGTGAAAAAGCTACAAGGGTGTACTTAGTACTTTACGTTAATGATATTCTACTGATTGAAAATAACGTAGGAATATTGTTTACGATAAAGGTTTGTAGTCATCATAATTCAATGTGAAAGACTCTAGTGAGGCAAGTTATGCTCTGGGAAAATCAAGGTAACTCGAGATAACCAGAGCAAGATTCTCTTGCTGTCACAGGCTACGCATGAAGATAAGATTCTAGCCAGATTCGATTTACGAGGCTAGATATCTATTGCGCAGCAGGATTAAGCGGTCAGTTTCAGTCGAACCCGGGTCCAGATCACTGGACTAAAGTGAAGGGTATACTCAGAAGTCCTCATCCAGTGAGGATTGTGAGTTAACTTGTACTTCACAGGTCCTGATATCGATTGGACACATAGGGTCTGACTTTGGTGTCAGATGTGCGTTCCAGAGAATCGATTTCAAGAATTATTTATCTTGGGATTAGAAGCGATAGTTGGTAGAGTGTGAAGTAAGTGCATCACAGACTCCACCACAAAGACTGAGCACGTTGTTGCGTACGAGGTAGTCTACCAGGTGGTATAGCTTAGGAAGTTCTTAGAGAACTTGGGATGCATACCAGAGGCTCAGTTATCTATTGTTGCAATAGAAGAGCGGTAAGTAAGGTCCAAGGAGACTAGGCACAGCCGTGAGGGGAAGCCCATCAAGTACAAACTCTACTTGATCTGACAATTATAGAAGGAAATGCAAGTAGTGGTACTGAGGTAGAATCTATAGACAATGTTGCCAATTCCTTTAGGGAATTCCTACAAAGGCTTTTGGGCAACATGTAGAAGCTACATAGCTCAACACCGTTATTCCTCGTTAGACCTAGTGGGAGATTGTTAGAATTGGTGAGGTCTACAGCTCGTAAAAATCTATAGTTTAGCTATGTATGGTTGATAGTATAAGATTGCATCTTGGTACGTACCTTAGTACGTGTTCTGATTACAGAACAGAGAGCCATGGCTACATGGTAATTCACTTGAGTGGGAGACTCAAGGGACTGGTCCCATGTAACCTAAATACGTTCGCAGCTCTGATTAGGATTGGTCGCCCTATCAGGATAAGCTGTTGGAATGACAGAGCGTGGGTATCTCCACCACGGTCATTACCAGGTACAGTGTCTGTGGCCGAACGGAACCAACATGGTGCATAGATCGGTGAGCAGACACTAGTGCACTAAACCGTGTTTCTGCTAAGGGTAAAATGGTCCTAAACCCTGAGGAACCATGTCTGGTGGACTAACCAGTTGTATGGTGCTTTGGCGCACCAATGTGTGAGGATCCGAATGCAGTGATCCAAAACCACGGTGTACTGGGTTACCCGACTGGCGTTGCAATAGCGTGTCACTCCTGCAGGCTATCCACACCCCTAACAGGAGGTGCGTTCCTTGATCTGATCTACGTCGTATTAAACCCTGGCCAAGTGGTCATCAGTTGAACTGGTGACGGATTCGGTTGCTCGTCAAAGTAATCGGAGGTTCGATGTATGTGGTCAACCTAGAAGGAACCGAGTCATATAAGCACTCGAGTCTGACGGTATTGTCCACCGCTCGAGTTGCATCATGGCACCAAGTGGAGGGACAGCGGGTTTACCATACTAAGCGGAGAGCAGGGGTATGAGGGAGAACATAGTAAGTCCGGGGGAATTGGAGTACAGCCTGCGTCGCACTTTGGGTGGCCACGTAGGTTAACTCGGACTCAGAGGATCGATGGTATACTCGGGTAGTGTGTCGATCGAGTCTGAGTTGGAAGCCATGAACCCTGGTCCCTGAAGGTTCCACCTTATCGATATTATGTACGGTCATTGTACCATCTCCTCGAAACACAGGACGCAGTAAGAGAAAGAGAGTAGTCCAAGCCTATGCTCCGTGAGCATATCGCACTAGTACACGATAGATGCATAGCTACGTGTGTGCACTAAGGGGAAACCCTACGTTAGTGCAGAGACGCATGTAGCAATTCCTTGTCAAAAGTGGACTTTGCCACATGGGTGCGATGCACCAGGACATGTTGCGAGTTGACTAGTTGACTTCACTAGGGGCACCCTACGGAAACCTCAGAGAATAGTAAAATCACTGGTGCACTTCACTTATGTGTGCCTTGCAAAGTCTCATACACGAGGAACAACCAACTAGTGACATAAGGGCGTTTTGGTCATACCATGCGCCACTATGCACTAGAGCGGTCGACCCTAAGTATTGGGAGACTGGTCAAGGCCAGCCCCATTGGTTTCAGGAGGTTGTTGCTGTTGGAATTGGATCCGCTTATCAGAGTTGCAGCGAAAGCAAAAGATAAATCCGAAGATCATACGGTGTATGTTTCATTACAATTAATTCTACAAAACAATCTACATGCAAATCTATGATCTTAGCATATGTGCGGATACCCTAGAGGCATACTACGATCTACGGAAGACATGCATGCATCTAGTTAGGTGTTTAGAATCATCATACCTTATGGATCTATGATCCGGAGATGACGGAACGATGAAGAACCATACTTGAATCGCATAAGAAACTGTCGGATAGCACCTTGTCCATTGCGAATTGAAGAATCCTCGAAATCCCGTCTCTGAGTGCAAGGATTACGAGCCGACGGACGAATCCGTTGCGAAGACGATGGCTAGCCGCGAGATCTCCTCCTTCTCTTTCTCTCTTCTTCCTTCTCCTTCCTTCCTCTTTCTTCTTCCTTTTTCTTCCTCTTTCTTCCTTGGCCGAAACCACAAAGAGGGAGAGAGGCAAAGAGGGAGAGAGGATGAGAGGTTCGGCCTTTTAGAGAGGGAGGCACTTAAGGCCGGCCCTCTCTCTCCTTATTCTACTTATAGGGCCGGTCCCCTATTGCTTCAAGGAAGCTAGAGCCGGCCTCTAGTAGATTAGGATAAGAGGGGGACAGTTTTCAGGGTTTCCAATGTCTATCGTGAAGTCTGGACGAAAGCGCCCTTCACGAAAAGTGAAAAACTAAAAGAGAGACTGAGTGATGTGCGCTACTCGGAATCGAGTTCCATCAGTGCCTATGAGCTCCTGGAATTATTCCGCTCATTCTAAGATCCATATTCAATGTGTTATGAGCTATATTTTAGTATTTACCAAAATACCCCTATGGCCCGTAATACATATGAATTAGGTTCTTAAGCTCCGGGCTTGCGCTTCATCGCGCTACTTCGCATGCAATGTATCCAACCAGGTCGGGGAACAATTCCTATATGCAACGACAGAGTGGAACCTTTAGGGTTCAAGATCTCTAGCTCTAACCGGATCCTTGATTAACTGTTCCGGTGACACACCGAAAGTTCCTTTAATTAGCCCTAATCCGATTAACCCGCGTAGCCACCCAGAGTGCGACACGAGTTGAACTCTAGTGATCCTAAACTTATGTTACTCCCTCATAACCCTGTTCTCTACTATACTCCGATAATCCTCAGTCCTTCCTAATACTGGTGCCATGATACGACTCGGGCGGTGAGGAGCACCGTCAGATCCCGATCGATCATCTGACTAGGGTTTGATGACTTGTCATCTATAACACCACACATATTCCGGTGCTATGCCTAGCATCCGAAACATCGTCAGTCATACTGACAACCACCAGGCCTAGGTTAACTGTGTGGACAGATTGACTCATCAAAACGTACCCATCCAATACTGGACGTCGGATAACCTGTAGGGATTACATGTCACTCAAGCGCCAGCCGGATAACCCAACGTACCGTGGTATTGGACTATAGAAGGTCTGCACATGTTGGCACATCAAAGCACCACACAACTGGTTGGCCCAGTGTATATGGTCCCTCAGGGTTAAGGACAGATTATCTATAGTAGTAAGACGGTTTCTGCACCAATGTCTGAATCACTGAACTGTGCACCGTCTTGGTTCCTGTTCAACACGATCATCGTGCTTGGTCAAGTGAATGGGAATCCCACGTTCCCAAGGTGGAGACTTCACCACATCCTCTACCTGCCAACAGCTTGTTCTCGGTGAAGCAACCGGCATCACCTAAGCTGTGAACTAGTTCTAGGTCTACACAAAACTGGTCCACTGGGTCTCCCAAGCATGGATCCACCATGCGCCTCAGTGGCCTACTGTGTTCCCTAGGGTCCTGTTATTATATGTGTATCAACATATACCATAGTAGTATTCTAATTAAAGCAATAACCAAAGTCATCTTTATTAATGTTAATACAGAAAATCTACGCTAAGGACACACGAGCTATAACAATCTCCTACTTGGCCTAGCGGGGAACAACAGTCTTAACTCCCATGGCATCCACGTGCTTCTCAAAAGCCTTGGTCGGTAACGCCTTTGTGAAATGGTCCGCCATGTTATCTGCAGACGCCACCTGAGTCACTGCAACCTTTCCTCGCTTTTGCAAGTCCCGGATAATGTAGTATTTTCGATATATATGCTTGCTCTTTTGGTGATATCTTGGCTCCTTGGATTGTGCTACCGCTCAACTATTGTCACAGTAAAGGATAATAGGATCTTGAGCTCCTAGTACGCATCCTAAGTCCGTGAGGAATATCTTGAGCCACACCGCCTCCTTAGCTGCTTCGCACGCCGCAACGTACTCAGCCTCTGTCGTCGAATCCGCGATGCGTCCCTGCTTCATTCTCTTCCAACTGATAGGTCCTCCTCCTAAAGAAAACACAAACCCTAATGTCGATCTCCTGGATTCCGGATCTGACGCAAAGTCAGAATCTGTATATCCAATCGGTATTAGTTCCTGTGAAGAGTAAACTAACTCATAATCTCTCATCCTACGGAGATACTTGAGTATACTTTTCACAGCAGTCCAGTGCCCTGGACCCGGATTTGACTAATACATGCCCATCATGTCTACTGCATAGCATATATCTGGTCTCGTGCACTGCATAACATATATCAGACTCCCTACAGTCGAAGCATAAGGTATCTTCTGCATCTCTGCCCTCTTCTCAGGAGTCTTAAGACCCTAATCCTTGGACAATTTCATTCCATGTCTAAATGGAACCAGTCCCTTCTTGGAGTTATGCATACTGAATCTGACCAAGATAGTATCTATGTAGGCTGACTGTGACAGCGAGAGAGTCTTGTTCTGGCGATCTCGAGTTACCTTGATCCCCAGAACATAACTCACTTCACCCAGGTCTTTCATGTTAAATTGAGAGGACAACCACACCTTCACTGTAGATAACGTTCCAACATCGTTTCCAATGAGCAGGATATCATCTACGTAAAGCACTAGAAAAACTACTTCAGTCTTATCGCTCCTTTTATAAACACATGGTTCATCCATGTTCTGCTCAAATCCATAAGACTGGATAGCCTGATCAAAATGCATGTTTCAACTTCTGGATGCTTGCTTCAGTCCATAAATGGACCTTTGCAATTTGCACACCAGACTTTTTTGACCTTTTGCGACAAAACCTGGAGGCTGAGACATATAGATGTCTTCTTCCAAATCCCCGTTGAGGAATGCGGTCTTGACGTCCATTTGCCAGATCTCCCAATCATAATGGGCTGCAATGGACAAGAGAATCCGGATAGACTTAAGCATAGCCACTAACAAAAAGGTTTCGTCATAATCGATCCCTTCTCGCTGGGTATAACCCTTAGCGACTAGTCTAGCTTTGTAAGTCTCAATGGTACCATCCGTACCTCTTTTTCTTTTGTACACCCGCTTACACCCAACATGTTTAATGTTGTGAGGTGGTGTTACAACCAGATCGAGTTTTGGGACATCGATGTCAGTTCTGCCTCCATGGCTTCCTGCCATGCTGTATAGTCAGAGGATACCATCGCTTCGTCATAGTTCAGAGGATCATCCTCCTAAAACTCTAAATCTACCATAAAGGCTTCTCCAATGTATCTATCAGGAGTACTTGTGGTCCTCCTACTACGATGAGCCTGCGGTGGTTCCATAGGAGTCGATTCTACAGTATCGTTTATCTTAGTGGTATCGGCTCCCACTACGTTTTCTGTCTGTGTACTCCCATCAGTACCAAGCAATTCTTCAAGAACTACTTTACTGGTGGGCTTATGGTCTATTAAATAATCCTGCTCCAGGAATACGGCGTTCGTCGAGACGATAACCTTTATATCCTCAGGATCATAAAATAAACCACCCTTTGTCCCTTTTGGATACCCAACGTACAAACATACCTTAGTCTTTGACTCCATCTTATCTCGCTTGTCCTTTCGCACATGTACTGGACAACCCCAAATCCTAAAGTGCTATAGGCTTAGATTTTGCTTCAACCACAGCTCCCAAGGAGTTAGAGGTACTAACTTTGATGGAATAAAGTTCAAATTATATGCTGTCGTCTCTAGGGCATATCCCCAAAAACTAGGTGGTAATGTTGCATAACTCATCATAGTCCAAACCATGTCTAACAAAGTTCGGTTTCTCCTCTCAGATACACCGTTTTGTTGTGGTATCCCCGGTGCAGTCAACTGGGATACGATCCCATGCTCACGCAGGTACCCAATAAATTCATCCGATAGGTATTCGCCTCCTTGATCCAATTAAAGAGACTTGATACTTTTACCCATCTGCTTTTCTGCTTCAGCTCTGAACTCCTTGAACTTATCAAAGGATTCAGACTTCCACCGCATTAGGTATATGTATCCAAACCTCGAGTGATCATCCGTGAAGGTGATGAAATACTCGAGGCCTCCTATGGCACGGACACTAATGGGCCCACATACATCAGTGTGCACCAACTCTAATACCTCCTTAGATCTGCCACCTTTGGCTCGGAAAGATCTTTTAGTCATCTTGCCTTCCAAGCAAGACTCACACGTCGGTAGGCTTTCTGAAATATCTGGACTTAAGAGTCCTACCTTAACCAACCTGTGAATCCTGTCTGAGGCTATGAGTCTAAGCCTTAGATGCCAAAGGAGTATTGGATTATCTGAGGAATTTTTTCGTTTAGATGAATTAATCACACAAGCTTCAGTTATGTTATCTTGCTTATGATTGGCGTTAATTACATAGAGACCATTCTATATCTTTCCCTTACAAATAAAGGAACCATTCAATTTAATTGACAAACCAGAAGCATCAAATAAAACTGAAAAACCTTCATTATTCAATAAGGAAACAGAAATTAAATTTTGTTTCAAGGACGGTACATAAAGTATGTCTCTAAGTAATAAACTTCTTCCATCAAGAAACTACAAGACGACATCTCCAACTGCTTCAGCCTCTGCCACGACCTCAGTTCCTATGCTTAAGATCACCTCCCCTTCACCCAGTTTTCTTGTCTCGTTGAACCCCTGCAAATTATTGCAAGCATGGTTAGTAGAACTAGAATCCATAATCCATAAAACTGGAGAACAACTAGATGCTACAAGGGATTCCACTATGTGGATTTGAGATATACATGTCTTAGCCTTCTTGGGAGCCGCACGGCAGTCGCCCTTCTAGTGCCCCTTCTTGCCGCATCGGAAATATTTTCCTTTAGGCTTCGCCGGACCATTCTGCTTAGGAACCTGCAACTGCACCCGGCCTATCTTCACGGGCTTTTTAGACTTCCTTTTCTGAAACTTGCCTTTGGCTTTCAGAGAAGAATTTCGCTCTACGTTCAGGGATTGGGCTCCTGCCTTCATCCCGTCCTCTTTCGCCTGGAGCGCCGCTAGGAGCTCTGCGTTAGACATCTCCAACCGGTTAAGATTAAAGTTGGTAACGAAGCCCTCAAACGCTCCTGACAGAGACATAAGGAAAATATCGGTCTGGATCTCTACATCCAAGATGACATCGAAGGAACCAAGCTCATTCACATAGCCAAACAATTTCAGTATATGATCCCGAACTAAAGTCCCCTCTACTATCTTCGTGGACACCAATTTCTTGATGGTCAGGTAACGAGTTACCCGACTACGACCCTTGAATATTTCCTTTAGGTAGAGCATCATGTCTGAAGCAAAGGCTATGTCTTCGACTTGCTTCTGAAGGACGGTCTGTAAGGATGCCACTATGTAGTACTTGCACATCTCATCAGCATCTAGCCAGTCTTTCTATTCCTTCAACTGGGCCTCAGTTGCACTTGGTCCCGGCATGGCCGGTTGAGGGGTACTTAGGGCAATTGTGTGTTTGCTAACCCTTAGGACGAGCATCAGGTTACGCTTCCAGTCCTCGTAGTTTGGTCTCGTAAGTTTGTTATCATTAAGTATGGAGGCAAGGGGGTCGAGCTTGGTCATGATTTCTGTAAACAATGGTTCAAAGCAAAATTATGGTTTACTACAATCTATTTAATGGAATTTAGAAATAGATAATGTTTACTCCAGCCGCTATATCTTCACTACCTCAAGTGGAGACATCCAGGAATCTAAATTCCCTGGGCTCGAGCACTAAGACTATCGGCCCAGAATTGGAGACAACATCTCGGTGAGAGCATGCAACTGCTTCTGCCAACGGGGTTTTTACGACCCAGTCTTCATCAGAATTACCCATGGTAAACTGAAAGACCTCCCAGTCTTCTTTTGGCCAGCTTTATATGACCCGCGTGCACAGCAACGGCGGCTTTACACAAGCTTTCGGATGCTTCCCACAAATCTAGGTGGTGTCGGAGGGGGGTTTATAGGCTCCCATAGTGCAGGAAAAAAACCGTCACCCACTGCCACTGGCATCCTCCATGTCCCGAAGGAAATCACTAGACGAACCAGCATGAAAGAAAACACAGCTCTCACCCGGTGTAAATATCGAACTGCGTACCTCCCACCCAGACCCTTAGCCGGTTGATTGTGGAGGCCAGGGGCTTCCCTTTGGAGGGAACCTCTTACATATCCCTTCTTTATGAGGTTTTATGCATATCTAGAAAGGTCACGGCCTCTTAGACTTAGACCCTGGTCTACCGTGCTCCCACTAGGATTACAAACCCTCCCGCAAAGCGTTAGTATCATTGGAAAATATCATAGTCCCTACCTTGAATACTTAGCTTTCGCTTTTCTTGCAAGGATCACATTACATAGATTCCAAGGATCCCGATAGTTCACTAGTTTGCCCATAATCCTAAGATCTGGAGCCTAGCCTAAGGTCAACGTGGAAAGAACTCCCACTAGTATGACGCCTCGTTCACAATTTGATGCCTGATGTCATAGTAGACCTCATCTCATTATAGGTTTCGATGCTGGTCAAATAGGGACATCCGACAACCTCCGCCGGACCTCAACTTAATGGTGGCATAACCAAATCGTGATGACTTCATACTACCATCAAACATCATCTAGAAACGGATATCACACAGTGAAATCCTAACCTAACTTGGTCGCTAGGACCGCGTGGGGAAAGGGCATCCCACTAGGGTTATCATACTTCTTATGGAGACATTAGTTATCTCTAAACAAATTTAACACTGCGTCTATCTCGGTGCATAGTACTTGGCTACCTGAACTACCACGAGGGCAGTTACCACCTTTCCTTTTAACTAGCCACCGGATTTGCACGTGTTAGAACCATATAGAGACACCGATGAATCCATAAGCTTAGTACTAACCCTAAGCCTGATCTAGACACAAACTCAAAAGCAAGATAGATAATCACATTATCATCGGGGTTCTCTAAATACTAAGAAAAGAGAAACAACAGAAAAAACATCCAAACTGAATCAAGTCCAGGGTCTGACCCCTGAACCTGAATAGCACAGCCAAGATATCCTGCTCTTCCGTTCTGCACGATCTCTGATGATGATCCCTATCATCGCCAACGTGCACGCTTTCATCAGGTCTTTGCACGCCATGGTACCGCTTGCCCGAACCATGGATGTAGCATCATCTCCTTCTTTCTGTGACCGAAAAACTAATATGCTCCGAGCAAGTGCTCGTTCGTGTATAATTTCGCTAGAAAGAAAAAGAAAATAATCCTAGAAAACATGGCTAGGGAACCGAGGATGGTCAACCCCCACCCTCGCCCATCTAGAGCCTTAAAAATCCATAAGCACAATAATAATCAATGGAAAATTAAATCCGGGGTTCGACCCCCGGAAGCATACAATCATATATTACTATTCAGCGTGGCACCTGCAAAAAAATGATACATAGCACAATCCATATGCATGATCTACACCGAACCCCGACGAAAACATATGCCATCATATATTCACATGATATTTTCACGAATTCATACATGAAACACACACCAAAGCGTGCTCTGATACCAATTGTTGGAATTGGATCCGCTTATCAGAGTCGCAGTGGAAGCAAAAGATAGATCCGAAGATCATACGGTGTATGTTTAATTACAATTAATTCTACAAAATAATCTACATGCAAATCTACGATCTTAACATATGTGCGGACACCCTAGAGGCATACTACGATCTACGAAAGACATGCATGCATCTAGTTAGGTGTTTAGAATCATCATACCTTATGGATCTATGATCCGGCAATGACGGAACGATAAAGAACCGCACTTGAATCGCAAGGAAAACTGTCGGATAGCACATTGTCCTTTATGAATTGAAGAATCCTCAAAATCCCATCTCTGAGTGTAAGGATTACGAGCCGATGGACGAATCCGTTACGAAGACGATGGCTAGCCACGAGATCTCCTCCTTCTCTTTCTTTCTTCTTTCTTCTCCTTACTTCCTCTTTCTTCTTCCTTCTTCTTTCTCTTTCTTCCTTGGCCGAAACCACAAAGAGGGAGAGAGGATGAGAGGTTCAGCCTTTTGGAGAGGGAGGCACTTAAGGCCGGCCCTCCCTCTCCCTATTCTACTTATAGGGCCGGTCCCCTATTGCTTCAAGAAAGCTAGGGCCGGACCCTAGTAGATTAGGATAAGAGGGGGGCAGTTTTCAGGGTTTCCAATGTCTATCGTGAAGTCTGGACGAAAACGCCCTTCACGAAAAGTAAAAAACTGAAAGAGAGACTGAGTGATGTGCGCTACTCGGAATCGAGTTCCGTCAGCGCCTATGAGCTCCTGAAATTATTCTGCTCATTCTAAGATCCATATTCAATGTGTTCTAAGCTATATTTCAATATTTACCAAAATACCCCTACGGCCCATAACACATGTGAATTAGGTTCTTAGGCTCCGAGCTTGCGCTCCATCGCGCTACTTTGTATCTAACGTATCCAACCAGGTTGAGAAACAATTCCTATACGCAACGACAGGGTGGAACCTTCAGGGTTCGGGATCTCTAGCTCCAACCGGATCCCTGATTAACTGTTCCGGTGACACACCGAAAGTTCCGTTAATCAGTCCTAATTCGATTAACCCGCGTAGCCACCCAGAGTGCGACGCGAGTTGAACTCTAGTGATCCTAAACTTATGATACTCCCTCATAACCCTGTTCTGTACTATACTCCGATAATCCTCAGTCCCTCCTAATACCGGTGCCATGATACGACTCGGGCAGTGGGGAGCACCGTCAGATCCCGATCGATCATCTGACTAGGATTTGATGCTTATCATCTATAACACCACACACATTCTGGTACTATGCCTAGTATCCGAAACATCGTCAGTCATACTGACAACCACCAGGCCTGGGTTAACTGTGTGGACAGATTGACTCATCAAAACGCACCCATCCAACACTGGACATCGGATAACCTGTAGGGATTACATATCACTCAAGCGCCAGCCGGGTAACCCAATGTACCATGGTATTGGACTATGGAAGGTCCGCACACGTTGGCACATCAAAGCACCACACAACTAATTGGCCCAGTGTACATGGTTCCTCAGGGTTAAGGACGGATTATCTATAGTAGTAAGTGTGGGGGAAAATCTTCGTGCCGACCCGAAGACTCTCGCAGCACCAGTCAATTGAAGGTTCGAGTTGAAGATCGTTGATCGATCTGTCAATTGGAGTTGAAGTTACCTCTTTCGATATGTAAACAGAGAGGCAATCAGAGAGAGAGTTTGACACAAGAGATGTGATCTCGGAGTTCAGCCGAAGCCTACGTCTCCGAGCTATAGGGAGCAACCCGAATTCACTAACACTTATGTTGAAGTGATCTCGACAGGCCGAGTATCACTGAAAACTCTGATCTCTTCGAGAGAAAAAGAAGATCAAAGAGAGGTGGAAGATGGGAAGTTGGAAATCCCAGAGCTCTGGTTTTTTTAGAACTGAGAGTTCGATCGTTTTACATTCGAAGGCTCTGCTATTTATAGGATTCCCGGGGAGGAATTCCGGGGAAAATGGCGGTTTTCTGCTGTCGTATCTGGGGATTCTCCAGGTAAAGCTAGTGGGCCCCGCTACCGTCTTCTGGGGGATTCCACAGGCTCGTGGGCCTATCGGACAGGGCCGATGGGTCCCGCGGTGGTCCTCGTGGGCCCACCAGGTAGGGCCGGTGGGTCCCGTGGTAGTCTTCGTGGGCCCACCAGGTAGGGCCGGTGGGTCCCGTGGTAGTCTTCGTGGGCCCACCAGGCAGGGCCGGTGGGTCCCGTGGTAGTCTTCGTGGGCCCACCAGGCAGGGCCGGTGGGTCCCGTGGTAGTCTTCGTGGGCCCACCAGGTAGGGCCGGTGGGTCCTGTGGTAGTCCTCGTGGTCCCACCAGGCAGGGCCGGTGGGTCCCGCGGTAGTTGGTAAACTTCTGCCAAAATTTGCACCCACAGTTACCCCCTCCAAGTTAGCTAGAGTTCGTTCTGGCTGGCTTGGATATGGTGCAAAAAATAGCAACCCCCTGTCGCAAAAGGCACAAAGAAGCTTGTCGAGTGTTAGCACAAAAAAGGACTGACCGGTCAATTTTGATTGAACGGTCAATTTTGACCGATCGGTCAATTTTGACCGATCGGTCAAATTTTGACCGATCGGTCAAAATTCAACCGGTCAAGAATCGGGTGATCGGTCAAAAAACAGGGTTTTTTGACCGATCCAGTAGGAAATTTGACCGATAGGTTTGAAATTTGATCGATCGGTTAATTTTTGACCGATCGGTCATATTTGACCGATCGGTCAAATTTTGACCGATCGGTCAAAATTCAACCGGTCAAGAATAGGGTGATCGGTCAAAAAACATGGTTTTTTGACCGATCCAGTAGGAAATTTGACCGATCGGTTGAAATTTGACCGATCGGTTAGTTTTTGACCGATCGGTCATATTTGACCGATCGGTCAAATTTTGACCGATCGGTCAAAATTCAACCGGTCAAGAATAGGATGATCGGCCAAAAAACATGGTTTTTTGACCGATCCAGTAGGAATTTTGACCGATCGAATGATTTTTGCCGATCGATCAAGTTTGACCGATCGGTAAAAAATTATCCGGTCAAGGTTCGAGTGATCGGCAAAAAACCTTGGTTTTTTGCCAGATCCAGTAGAATTTTGACCGATCGAATGATTTTTGCCGATCGATCAAGTTTGACCGATCGATAAAAAATTATCCGGTCAAGGTTCGAGTGATCGGCAAAAAACCTTGGTTTTTTGCCAGATCCAGTAGAATTTTGACCGATCGA
The DNA here is from genome assembly GCA_947650365.1 of Chamaelirium japonicum. Taxonomy (NCBI): domain Eukaryota; kingdom Viridiplantae; phylum Streptophyta; class Magnoliopsida; order Liliales; family Melanthiaceae; genus Chamaelirium; species Chamaelirium japonicum. Next base: position 17,016,060 of record OX393554.1, read on the forward strand.
ATGATTTTTGTCGATCGGTCAAGTTTGATCGATCGGTAAAAATTATCCGATCAAGGTTCGAGTGATCGGCAAAAAACCTTGGTTTTTTGCCAGATCCAGTAGAAATTTGACCGATCGAATGATTTTTGCCGATCGGTCAAGTTTGACCGATCGGTAAAAATTATCCGGTCAAGGTTCGAGTGATCGGCAAAAAACCTTGGTTTTTTGCCAGATCCAGTAGAAATTTGACCGATCGAATGATTTTTGCCGATCGGTCAAGTTTGACCGATCGGTAAAAATTATCCGGTCAAGGTTCGAGTGATCGGCAAAAAACCTTGGTTTTTTGCCAGATCCAGTAGAAATTTGACCGATCGAATGATTTTTGCCGATCGGTCAAGTTTGACCGATCGGTAAAAATTATCCGGTCAAGGTTCGAGTGATCGGCAAAAAACCTTGGTTTTTTGCCAGATCCAGTAGAAATTTGACCGATCGAATGATTTTTGCCGATCGGTTAAGTTTGACCGATCAGTAAAAAATTATCCGGTCAAGGTTCGAGTGATCGGCAAAAAACCTTGGTTTTTTGCCAGATCCAGTAGAAATTTGACCGATCGAATGATTTTTGCCGATCGGTCAAGTTTGACCGATCGGTAAAAAATTATCCGGTCAATGTTCGAGTGATCGGCAAAAAACCTTGGTTTTTTGCCAGATCCTGTAGAAATTTGACCGATCGAATGATTTTTGCCGATCGGTCAAGTTTGACCGATCGGTAAAAAATTATCCGGTCAAGGTTCGAGTGATCGGCAAAAAACCTTGGTTTTTTGCCAGATCCTGTAGAAATTTGACCGATCGAATGATTTTTGCCGATCGGTCAAGTTTGACCGATCGGTAAAAAATTATCCGGTCAAGGTTCGAGTGATCGGCAAAAAACCTTGGTTTTTCGCCAGATCCTGTAGAAATTTGATCGATCGAATGATTTTTGCCGATCGGTCAAGTTTGACCGATCGGTAAAAATTATCCGGTCAAGGTTCGAGTGATCGGCAAAAAACCTTGGTTTTTTGCCAGATCCAGTAGTAATTTGACAGATTAGTTAAAAGTTTTGAACCTACCCTCAGAGAGGGTTTTACAGCTGTTCTGTTCTGATCTTCTGGCAGAGTTTTGAACATTGATGGAGCTTGATCCTTCCTATTTTGAATCTTTGGTTGGCTTGAATGTGGCTTCGACTCGGCGGTCCGGTTTACTCAGACCGTTGGCTCACTTGGACCGTTTGGTTCATGTGGACCGGTAGGTCCGACGTTTCGTCTGGTCCGGCGGTTCGCCTGATTTTGCGCTTGCTACGGATGGATGCCACGTGTTCCTACAAAAACACGCGATTTGATATGGTGAAGACACGTGTCTTCTCGATTTGCGTACCTGTTTTACCCTGGGTATATAAGTTTCACTGGCTGTCATTTTTGCCTCACGCTTCCAAAATTTTTCGAAGTCCAGACTTTTTTGCTCCCGATTTCTGCTTTTGCTCGATCGATCAGATGGCGTCTTCTGGAAGTTCAAAGAAGTCAGGCGGGGTCCCTTCGAAGAGGAAAGGGAAGGAGATTGTTGAGGTTCCATCCCTCCGAAGGGTCGAGGCAAGGGCAAGGCCGCACTTGCCGAACTTGGACAGCTGGGCAAAAGGCACCAAGGGGTTGGGTTTGCTTCAGCGCCATCGAGGCCAGAGCATATCCCTAAAGTAAAGTTTGCTCTGGGCCCGCTCATGTCTCTGTCAGAGGAAACTGAGTACGTGTACAATACCGGTGGTGAATTCACAGATGCAAAGAGAAAGAAGTGGCAAACACTTCTCTCTTACTTCACCGAAGGAAAGGTGCAGCCTTCGCTCCCCAGTATCCAGACTGCATTCGGCATCGACAAGAAGACCGTCTTCACCAGCTTTGCTAGTAATGAAAAGGTCATGGGAACCATTATGACCATCGGCCAACTCAACTGCGGTCTGCGTCTACCTTTGCCACCCTTCGCGGCAAGGTTATTGAACACTTCTGGCCTTTGCCCGGGGCAGGTCACTGGGAACGCTTGGAGAATTATCTACGCATTCTGCCGCGTAGAGTCAGATTTTCAGGAGGACTTGAAGGCATGCTACTCCAGCATTCCAGAAGGTGAAGTTGCTCGGATCGAGCTTGGATATTTTTTCTTCCACTATCGATGGGCTTACAGGAGGGACAGTCCGTTCTATAACTTGACCGGTGTATCTCCGCTGCGCCCGCTAACCGACACAGTTCCTTCGGACAAATTATACACAGATTGGCCCATCTCTGTTACTGGTGCATGGACACCCATCTCAGTGCCTGATACCCCCCGAAACGAAGTGCACGACACAGTGAAGATGTATTGCGAGGGAGGCATCTTCGCCTGGACCTCCGAGAGGGCTGGAGCTATCGACAACTTATTTCTTGAGTTGACCTGCGGAACCAGGTCGTGGAAGCAGTTCTCCAACTGCCCCGTGAGATATGGCAAGGCCAATCTCCTCCACCGATCGCGAGACAGATACGAGGATAATGAAGTTCTATACTCTGACTATGAGGAGGACCCCCATTCGGGTAAGATCATCCGGAAGATTCGGGCTGAGAAGAAAATTTATACTGCAAGGCGCCGATTGCCTACTGTGGAGGAGAAACTGGTGATACAAAGAGGCCCAGTGAAGAAGAAACGAAAAACCCTCATCAAGCAAAAGGAAGATGAAGACCAAGGAAAGAAAAATGAAGATGAAGAAGAAAAAGAAAAGAAGGGGAGCGTCGAGGAAGACGAAGAGACCGAGAATGTCAGCCACGACAATAGTGGTAATGACGAGGACGAGGATGGGGACGGCGAGAATGGTCTGTCTTCCACCCCCTCTGGTGGAAATGGTGAGAACGGGGGTGGTGAGGAAGAAATTCCTCCCACCCCCACTGGTGGTGCAACAGGGGAAGATTCACTTCCTATTCCTATTGACGAGGTTAAAGCCCGTCAAATGGAAGAAGTCCTCGATACAGAAGGTGATGGCCCAAAGGCGGTTCCCACTTACAAGTTCGATGAATTGAAGAAGCCGCTGTGCTTCAAAATAAAATTGTCGAGGAGTGGTGGGGTTGGAAGCAACCCCACACCCCTCGATCAAATTCCACCTGAAGTACCCCGTCTCGAAGGAGCGACAACGAGCGGGGGTATAGAGGTTGAGCAACCCCCACCCCCCTCTCGGTCTCTGGCTGAGGAGGTGGCTGCCATGGTGGCGGGACTCATCCAGCCAGGCGGGCCACAGGAGGAAGAAAGAGTCTCACCTCCCCGGGATGCTCCCTCCCCTATCCATTTGGAGAGGGAAAGTCGCGTGGGCGATGGAGCTACTCAACCTCAGCCAGCGCCGGCCCCTATTCAGGAGAAATCGACCCCTCAGGGTGGTTCCGATCGCCGAAAGGGTAAGGAGCCAAGGGTTGAAGCCTCAGGTAATTGTGCTAACTGGCCTTGATTGTCTTGCCTCTGAAGATTGGAAATAATCTAACACTTTGACCTCTCGTGTTGATTGCAGGTGCGCCTGTTGGCTCGACCCCGAATATGAAGAGTTTGGGTGATGTTGACATCAACCACCCCACAGCTGTGATCCGGAAACTCTGCAATCTTCCAGGGGCTACTCTGGATGAAGCTTTTGACAGGCTCGAACTGGTGGTAAGTGCATCTGCTCGACCGATCATTTGAGTTGTATCTTCAGAATAATTCTAACTCTTTTGTTTTTTTGCAGAACTCAGCAGTTTTGAATGTCGCGACCAAGCTCTCCATGAAGGCGGGAGCGAGTATCCCGCTTAACTGCTGAACTGGAGGCTGTAAGCGAGGAGAGGGATAAGCTGAGGGAGGTTCTAACCTCAAAGAAGGAGTCATTGAAGGCCAAGATTGAGGCTCTTCGTAAGGAAAAATTGGAGAGCCAAGGATGGAAAAAGGGTTATGAAGCTCGGGGACACGAGCTTGAAGAGTTGAAGAATCGATTCTTCAAGATCGAGAACTTGGGCTTCGATCGTGCGGCTCGAATAAAGGAGCTGGAGGCTCAACTTGCTGCTTCAGCAGAGACTCATAAGAAGGAGCTGGAGCATATGCGGAGTGAGTGCAAGAGCTACAGGGAAACAGCTGAGAAGGCAGCAGAAGCACTCAGGGTCCATGTTGCCAGTGTCCGATCCTCTAAGGCATCAGTGGCGAGCAAAGCTCGTCCTGGATCTGAGGGGGAGAAGTCACGCGCACAGAGTGTGGCCAAGCCTTGAGACTTTTTCTTCCTTTTAGTTGTTGCGCTTGTAAACTCTTTGTAGTAGCTCGCTCCTATACTTGGCACATTTTGATAATAATAGAAATCTTGAAAATTGGATGTCTCTTGAGTTGAATGCCTTTGAATGTCATGTTCTGGATAGCATTAGAATAGATGCAATCTTTTGAATGTAAGGGGTCAAGTCGCAACTTGATTACCCAAACTTATTGTAACTTGAATTTGAATTTGAATCCATGCAACACTTGTATGTATGGGGTTGAGTCGCAACTCAAGCACCCAAACTTGTTGCAATTTGAAAATTGAAACTTGAATTCGTGTAACACTTGAATGTGAGGGGTTGAGTCGCAACTCAAGCACCCAAACTTGTTGCAATTTGAAAATTAAAACTTGAATTCGTGTAACACTTGAATGTGAGGGGTTGAGTCGCAACTCAAGCACCCAAACCTGTTAGACGACATTGAAATTGATTAAAATTGAATATTGAAATATGAAGGTCAGTTTAACATTTGCCAGTAAGGGGTTGAGTCGCAACTCTAACACCCAAACTTGTTAAAAGACTTGGTAACTTGAATGTGGATAATTTGAAACTGCTTCAGAATCTTGAATTGAAAAGTTGAACACTTGCACATTTGAGCACTTGAAAGAAATCTTTATTCATCACATAATTTACATCATGGATAGAACAACTTGAGGTGTCTAGAATTCCAAGCTCGTGGTAATCTATCTCCTTCTGGTGAGATCAGTCGATAGGAGCCTTTGCCTCCCACCGATTCGACAATATAGGGACCTTCCCAGTTGGGAGCTAGTTTTCCACTGCTATGTTCCTTTGTGTTGTAGAAGACTGCTCTAAGGATCAAACTACCCACTGGGAACTGTCTCTTGTAGACTTTCTTGTCATAGGCTCTTTTGATCTTCTGTTGGTACTTGGCCATACGAAGTGATGCTTGATCTCGTAATTCTTCGGAGAAGTCTAGATCATTGATCCGAAGTTCTTCATTGATTCCTTCTTCAACTGCTCTGGTTTTCAAAGTACTTGATATGTTTTCTGTTGGGAGTACTGCTTCCGATCCATATGTTAGACGGAAGGGTGAGAACCCTGTTGATCTTCTCGGAGTTGTGCGATACCCCCAAAGAACTTCAGATAGGACCTGTTCCCACAATCCTTTCTTGTCGTTGAGTTTCTTCTTGAGTATACCAAGAATAGCTCTATTGGAAGCTTCTGCTTGGCCATTGCATTGAGGGTACCTTGGAGTTGAATAGAATAGCTTGATACCGTTGTTCAGACAGAACTCTCGGAATTTATCGGAGTCAAATTGCGCTCCATTGTCAGCAACGAGAACTTGAGGTGTGCCGAACCTTGAGAAGATGTTGTGCCGAATGAATTTGATCACTTCGTCGTCAGTTTCTCGGAAGAGGGGCACAGCTTCAACCCATTTAGTAAAGTAATCAGTGGCCAGTAGTAGATATTTCTTTTTGCTTGGAGTTGGTGGGAAAGGACCCAAGAAGTCCAACCCCCACTGATGGAAAGGCCATGGACTTGATAGTTGGTGAAGCTCATCTGCAGGGAGATGGATAGCTCGAGCGTGTCGTTGGCATGGCTCGCATTTTTGAACAACTTGTCGGGCATCTTTTGCCATTGTGGGCCAGTAATAACCTTGTAGCTTTGTCTTGGCTTCAAGAGATCTCCCTCCTGAATGATTTCCACAAGCTCCAGAGTGGATGTCAATCAGGATCGCCTTTGCTTGCTCTGGGCCAAGGCACTTGAGCAATATCCCGTTATGAGATTTGAAATATAGATCCTCTCCTTGAATAGTGTAGCAGGGGAGCTTCCTTTGAAGTCTTCGAGCTTGATTTGGATCTTCCGGCATTTTGCTATGCTTGAAGAAATCAAATATTGATCGTCTCCAGTCTTCAGGCTCACTTGTAGTAGTGAGGTTCAATGCGAGTTGATCTCCACCCCTAGATCTCTTTGTAGTAGCAAGGATCTGTTGATCGGAGATGGTCTTGGGCATTTCTTGATAATCAATCTGTATTTTCCTTCCTCCGAGTGAGTCTCCAAGAACTGAGGCAGCATTGGCTAAGGCATCTGCTTCTCGGTTCTCTGCTCTTGGGATTTGAATGAATTCAGCATTAGTAAAACGTTGTTGAAGACGTCGTACTAAGGCCAAGTAGAGTTGCATTCTTTCTTCACGAGCTGTGTACTCTCCATTGATTTGCCTTATGATCAACTGGGAGTCGCTGTAGACGATGATTTTATCTATCCCCAGGGATTCCGCCATTTCGAGTCCGGAAATGAGTGCTTCGTATTCGGCTTCGTTGTTGGTGGCGGTGAATACGAGGAGAGTGGCCTTCTGGAGATGATCAAGTTCGGGGGATACCATGACTATCCCAGTTCCCGAACCGATCGCACTTGAAGCTCCATCAGTGTATAGCTTCCATAGAGGAGTTGCAGCAATAGCTTCGAGACTTGGATCAATTCTTGTTGCAAGGTTGATCGGAGTATTGTACTCATCTTCTAAGCGCATGTCGACATCTTCTTCCCAAGTGATAGGGTCTTCAACTGGGAAGTCAGCTAGAAAATCAGCAACTGCTTGACCTTTGATAGAAGTGCGAGATTCGAATTGAATCCCCAGAGCACTCATTTCGATCACCCATTTGGTCATTCGACCAGCTCGACCAACTTTGTTAATGATATCTTTGAGTGAGTGTTCTGAAATGACAGTGATCTGGTGGGAGACAAAGTACGGTTGGAGACGACGCGATGCAGTGAGCAAGGCTAGGATGACCTTCTCAGTTTTTGAGTAGCGAGTTTCAGCTGGAAGGAGAGTATGGCTGATGTAGTAGACTGGATGTTCGACGCCTTCTCTTCTACTGACTAGGACCGCGCTGATTGCTTGATCGGTCACGGCCAGGTAGAGCCATAAGTCTTCTTTTGGCAGTGGAGCAGTCAGGATAGGAGCTTGCACCAGATATTTCTTGATGCTTTGAAATGCTTCTTCACAGATTGGACTCCAGCCGGATGTATCCGCCTTTCGTAGTTTGTTGAAGAGGGGTTTGCATTTGTCGGAAGATTTTGAGATGAATCGATTGAGTGCTGCTAACCTTCCAGTGAGGCGTTGAACTTCTTTTCGATTTGTAGGTGAAGGCATATCGATGACGGCTCGAATTTGATCGGGATTAGCTTCAATACCCCTCCTGGTCACAAGATGACCCAGGAATTTGCCAGATTGAACACCAAAGGCGCACTTGGCTGGATTGAGCTTCATACGATATTTTCGAAGAACTTGAAAGGTTTCTGCCAGATCAGAAAGATGTTTACTTCGCACGGAGCTCTTGGTGAGGAGATCATCGACGTAGACTTCGACGTTGCGACCGATCTGATCTTCGAACATCTTTGTGACTAACCTTTGATAGGTAGATCCAGCATTTTTGAGGCCGAACGGCATTACATTGTAGCAGTAAAGACCTCGGCTAGTCACGAAGCAAGTCTTCTCTTGATCGTCTGGATGAAGTGGAATTTGATTATATCCAGAATACCCATCCATGAAAGACAATAGCTCGTGGCCAGCAGTGGCATCGACGAGTCTATCGATTCTTGGCATGGGGAATGGGTCTTTGGGACAAGCTTTGTTGAGGTTGGTGAAGTCGATGCAGACTCTGACTTTCCCATTCTTCTTTGGAACAGCAACTATGTTAGAGATCCAGGTAGAATACTCTACTTCACGGATGAAGCCTGCTGCGAGTAGCTTGGTGATTTCTTCTTGAACAGCAACTTGCAGCTCTGGTCGGATGGTGCGTGGCTTTTGCTTGATTGGCTTTACCTCTTCTTTGATCGCAAGTCGGTGACAAGCGTCATCTGGATTGATGCCAGGCATGTCTTCGAAACACCAAGCGAAGACGTCGATATTGGACTGGAGGAAGGAGACCATGTCTTGCGCTTCTGTGTCGCTAAGACCGGTACCAATGAAAGTTTGTCGAGGGAGATCTCCGCTGCCTATGTTGATTGGGATGATTTCTTCTATTGAAGGTGATGCTTCCCATTCGATTGGTAGAGGTTCGGTCAGCGGAATCTCCTTTGATTGCTATTTGGAAGAGGGACCAGCTTCATCTCGCGGCCGCTTTGGAGGAGCAATGTTGATCTTTCGATCTGTCTTAGCCGCAGCAGCTTCACAAGATCTTCCAGATTGCTGATCACCTCGAATGCAGACGATGCCTTCTCCAGTTGCAAATTTGAGTAATTGATGATAAGAAGAGGAGATGGCATTGATCTGATGGAGGAATGGTCGCCCGAGGATGGCGTTGTAACTGGAGACCCCTTCGACAATGGCAAACCTCACCGAGACTCGAGTCTCTCGGCTGAGGTCCAGAGTGAATCTCGATTCGCCCACCGTGATGCTTTGTTCGCCGTTAAAGCCAGTGATTACGGTCGGGACGACGTCGAGGCTTTGATATTTATGTCCCAGACGTTTGAAGCAGTCTGAGAACATAATATCGATAGAACTCCCGGTGTCGATGAGGATCCGATTGACGGTGCTTCCGTCGATGACGAGTTTCAAAACCAGGGGGTCTCGATGTGGAGTATGAACTCCTTGAAGATCAGTGTCGTTGAAGACGATGGACGGCCAAGCAAGACCTTCGATAGATTTCTCGATCCAAGTATCTTCTTTATTTGCAGTAGATCGAACATGGAAGATGCGCCGAATCTGCCGATCGACTTCTTTCCCGGTTACTGCTTGGTTGTGCAACGATCCATGAATGCCAAAGATATTGGCATTCACGGTGAGAGATGATGGGTTGGAAGAGATTTGATGTATCCAACACACTTCTTTCCCCTTTGCAGAGGTTCGACGTTGATCGTGACCGTTGTTGACGAATTCTTGAAGGTGGCCCTCTCGCAGTAAGTCTTCAAGATGGAACTTCAACCGATAGCATCGGTCGGTAGAGTGGCCGTGGCTTCGATGGAATTCATAGTAGACTGTTTTATCTGCTGTGAATTTGGAGTTTGGCTGAAGAGGATTGGGCCTCCGTAGATACTCGTCGTGTTGAATGCGGTCGAGTATTTGTTCAACCGGCATATTCCACTCGGTGAAAGTGGTCTTTGTTGGAGATCGACGTCCATCATTCTTTGATCTTTTGTTGGCCGGAGGGGCTGCTGCTTCAGCGTTGTGAGCCGTGGCAGCATACTTGGGAGCTTCTCTCTCTGCAGGCCTTCGTTTGGTTTCTCGCCCTTTCCAAGCGACTTGATCGTCTTCGACCTCGATCTCTCTCTGGATTCGATCGAACATAGCACCCAGAGAAGGAGGGGGATTACGGATGAAGTCGTTGTAGATGTGTAGATCGAAGCGGAGAGCGTTCTGGAAAGCCAACATGATGGCTTCATCATCCAGATGTCTTCCAGAGAGGGCAGCATGCTCGTTGCGAAACCTCCTAGTGAAACTTCGGAGAGTCTCGTCAGCACCCATCCTTAGCCGATAGAGAGAGTCGAGCTTCTTCTCGGGCTTCAGATTGAGCTGATAATGCTGCACAAAGAGTTTAGTCAAAACATCGAATTGGGTGATGGACCCAGCTCGGAGATTATGATACCAGTCGAGCGACGGTTCATCGAGACTTCCTGCGAAGGTGCGGCAGAGCACGTTGTTTTCTTCTTCGTGCGGCGTTAAAGCTTGCTTGAAGGCAAGGATGTGGAGAGTAGGATCTCCTCTGATGCAGTTGAATTTGGGGAGGATTGGAGTTCTCCATCCCCTTGGAAATGTTGTCTCAAAAAGACTTCGATGCAGAGGCCCGGCAGAAGAATAGCCATCCCTGCGACCATGTCCTCGACCTAGAGGTGGGTCAAGAGGCAAGATCGCAAGATCTTGCTCAAGCATTGAAGTATTTGCCGGTTGAAGTCGATGTCGGAGGTCCGCTCCGAGCCCACGCTGAAGTGGAATGGAAGGGGAAACTCGACTCTTTGAAGGAGCGCCTTTCATTTGGTGCCTCCTTGGTATGTTGAGCTTCGAAGGTATCCTCTTATCGCAGTTGCGGCCAGAAGAAGATTGGGATGACTCATCTTCAAGGCGATCCCAAACACTCTGTTTCCAGGGGGCAGCAGAGGGGGTTGGGTCGCGTCGGATTCTCTCGAGGGCAGCAGTGCCCATTGACCTCCGTTGCTCGGAGTGAATTGAATGTCGAGGAAGATCGACCCTCTCGCTTGCAGAGGGAATAGGTAGAGCGATCCCAGCCTCGGAAGCTGCTTTCTTCAGAGCATCCCTCTCAGTAGTGAGGGTGGCATTCTGCTTCGCCAATTGGAGCAATTGGAAGTCGACCGCAGAGATTTGGTAGGTCGATGGAGGGTCTTCAGCAGGAGCGGGTGTTGTTTGCCCAATTGATTGTCGCGCGGGGTGGGCGATAGGTCGATCGACAGATCTCCCACTCCCTGAGCGAACCCCCATCTCAGGAACAGCAAGGGGCTGTCCGAAGTTGAGCCTTTGACTCATTGAACGAGTCTCAGGACGAGCTTGTTGTTGAGTGTTACTTCCTTCTGGTTGACCTTGATGTTTCGTCCTCGCCATTCAGAAAGCGAAAGGTGCAACGAGAGTGTCGTTCAGTTGTCTGATCAACCGAGGGGGCGAGGAAGTTTGACTGTCAAGATCGGTTGTAGGTTAAACCGATCAAGTAGTAGCGGAGAGTTGGACTTTTTGATCGGATCCCACAGACGGCGCCAAACTGTGGGGGAAAATCTTCGTGCCGACCCGAAGACTCTCGCAGCACCAGTCAATTGAAGGTTCGAGTTGAAGATCGTTGATCGATCTGTCAATTGGAGTTGAAGTTACCTCTTTCGATATGTAAACAGAGAGGCAATCAGAGAGAGAGTTTGACACGAGATGTGATCTCGGAGTTCAGCCGAAGCCTACGTCTCCGTGCTATAGGGAGCAACCCGAATTCACTAACACTTATGTTGAAGTGATCTCGACAGGCCGAGTATCACTGAAAACTCTGATCTCTTCGAGAGAAAAAGAAGATCAAAGAGAGGTGGAAGATGGGAAGTTGGAAATCCCAGAGCTCTGGTTTTTTAGAACTGAGAGTTCGATCCTTTTACATTCGAAGGCTCTGCTATTTATAGGATTCCCGGGGAGGAATTCCGGGGCAAATGGTGGTTTTCTGCTGTCGTATCTGGGGATTCTCCAGGTAAAGCTAGCGGGCCCCGCTACCGTCTTCTGGGGGATTCCACAGGCTCGTGGGCCTATCGGACAGGGCCGATGGGTCCCGCGGTGGTCCTCGTGGGCCCACCAGGCAGGGCCAGTGGGTCCCGTGGTAGTCTTCGTGGGCCCACCAGGTAGGGCCGGTGGGTCCCGTGGTAGTCTTCGTGGGCCCACCAGGCAGGGCCGGTGGGTCCCGTGGTAGTCTTCGTGGGCCCACCAGGCAGGGCCGGTGGGTCCCATGGTAGTCTTCGTGGGCCCACCAGGCAGGGCCAGTGGGTCCCGTGGTAGTCCTTGTGGTCCCACCAGGCAGGGCGGTGGGTCCCGCGGTAGTTGGTAAACTTCTGCTAAAATTTGCACCCACAGTAAGACGGTTTCTACACTAGTGTCTGAATCACTGAACTGTGCACCGTCTTGGTTCCTGTTCAACACGATTATCGTGCTTGGTCAGGTGAATGGGAATCCCACGTTCCTATGGTGGAGACTTCACCATATCCTTTACCTGCCAACAGCTTGTTCTCGGTGAAGCGACCGGCATCACCTAAGCTGTGAACTAGTTCTAGGTCTACACAGAACCGGTCCACTGGGTCTCCCAAGCATGGATCCACCATGCGCCTCAGTGGCCTACTGTGTTCCCTAGGGTCCTTTTATTATTTGTGTATCAACATATACCATAGTAGTATTCTAATTAAAGCAATAACCAAAGTCATCTTTATTAATGTTAATACAGAAAATCCACGCTAAGGACACATGAGCTACAACAGTTGCCTCCAATGAAGGGGTCGGTCACGAGGCACAGAAAATGGGCTGGTTTTGACCGTTTTCAAAAACCAAGAAGATAGAGATAAAGGAGAGATATATAGGGAGAGGTTTGAATTAGTTGAACCTTATTCGTACTAGCCTCATCCATAAGGATATGACAGCCCTATATATGAGTAATGGGGGAGAAGGGGGTCGGTGATGACAAGCCCTAGGGGGGCCGGTCATGCCATGGGGAAACCCTAGCCGCCCCCTCTCCTCTCTTTTCTTCTCCTCTCTCGTCTCTCTCTCCCTCGCTTGCGCCATTGGATGGCGACTCGTCTTCCTCGCGTAGGATTTTATAGAAGGAGAAACCTCGTCAGATGGAGACACTCAGAGATCCATCGACAAGGTGCCGTGCATCGTGTGAGATCGGGTGAACTAGAAGGCATCTCCCGCAACCTTTTACTGTCCAGAATTTGCACAAAAAATCAACGTTATTTTTGTGATTTCGGGAGCTACAGAATTCCAAATGAGGTAAAACTTATTGTAAAAGTTACGTCTCGAAGTTGGCTACCTGTAATCCAAATTTTAGCCCAATCCGAGTTCAGAGCAGAAAGTTATGGCCATCGCACCGAAGTTTTGTCAAGCAGATCCGAGCTCGTCTCCATCGATAAAGAAGAAATTTATCGCGGTGAAAGAATTCGCGCGCAGGTATGATCTCTAACAAGTAGATCTAACATAGATAGAACATGCATGCATGCTAGATTGTTCTTTCGCGTTAGATCGACTTAGGGGTTCGCGTAGTTGCCATGCTAGATTCATACACGCACGTGTAGATCGTTTCAATGAAAATTTTGATATGTAACACACACTGCTCTCGGTTTTCGGACCTTCACTTTGCTTCCGCTGCGGGCCTCTACCATGGATTTATTTCCAACAGTTTTATGGTTAGAGACCAAGTAATATAAGCCTATTTATAGGCCTCTCATTTGATGAATAAAAATGCTTATGAATGATGAAAAAAAATAACGGCTTGCGGGCTTCGTTAGGGTTTCCTGGATTGGGATCCATCAGAGGTGGATTCTCCAAATCTGGATCTTCCCCCTTATCTCCTCTCCTCTCCTCTCCACTATCTTTCTCAAAAAACCCTAATTTAGGGATTGCGAATCATCGACGATGGCTCCCCTTTGCAACCTGCATCAGTTTGGTATCAGAGCGGGTTTCGACGGATTCCGCTTCCGTCGGACAATCCACGACATCATTCGAGGCTCGTCCTCACCGGCAACCATCAACAACATCGTCATCACTGTCGACTTCCCGATCCGCCACCTGCAGGCCCCGATTTGCCCGCGTGCCCCGGCACCATCCGGCCTTCCTACTGCCGCCCGACCACCCTTTGTGCCACCGGTTTCCCCTCTGCAATCACATCCTGGCCCCGCCTACGGTCGCTCACCGCCCTGAGGCCCCGCCGGCGCTGCATCATCACCTTGCAGCCCCCAAGTCGCACCCCACAGCCCCGATTCGCACCACCTGCCCCTCACCGCGCTTGCCTGGACTTCGATCAGCACCGCTCGACCTCCCATTGAGCAACCCAGCCTTCAGTCGGCAATCTCGGCCAGGCCACCAGCTCGCAGACAGAAGAATTATTGTGATCGATCGATCGATTGAAAGTCCGATCGATCGGACACAACCGCAACTATAGAACAGACGCTACGCCAAATTCGATCGATCGGATGTGACTATGCTTGCAGGACATCTGCCAGCACAAGGCGCTATGCCGGACTTCTAATCGGCCTCCTATCGGACCTCCAGGTCACCCCGACTTCCCTGAGCCTGATCCTCCCGTGCCTCCGATCATCTCCCGCAGTCACCACATGCCGACGCTGTAAGGGCCTTGATCGGCCATCATTGTGCCTTCCCCAAGCCTGATCTGCCCGTGCCTTCGGCCATCCTTTGCAGTCACCTCCTGCCACACCTCTCGTCACCACTCGACTGCATCATGGCACCCCTGCAGTCGATCGCCCAACCTCGACTTGAGCCCGGCTGCACCTGAGCCAACCCCGCTGGCCTTCTTGACCACCGCTACACCCTCCCAGTCATCCCAGCACTATAAATTATGACTCTGCCCCTGATCACCATGTACCATCAGATTGCCATCTATGCACGACTCCTAGATTGGATGAATACTCTGGTCCTACCTTATACTCATCTATAATTATGGAGATTTTATACATTGGTCGCATTAGAGGTCAAGCCCAGGGACTAGCACTACCAGTCGAACCATTTGTCCAATGGTTCTTGCACCAAGGAATCTCAATTGAAGTGCGACTCGATGATGTGATGCAACTAATGGATGATATTGAGCAAGAAGCTATGGTCCAACAGCGACGCAGAGCATGTGCTTCAGTTGTGCTTCGTGCACCAACGACTCTTTCAGTACCCCCATTACCAAAGGAGCCGTCTCCACTGCTCTGGTGCTTGCACCACCGGCTCCACCTCCATTGCCAAAGGACCCATACCGACTCCTGTGGACTACTTTTTGCCATCCAAGCCGAAGTTGGGTGTCGACTTCAGCGCACTAGTCCCGATGATCGATTTCATCAGTCTAGACCATCCACCCACGGCTTTGGTCCTCTGTCAGTGCCACCTCCACCTGGGCATATTCTCCATTGAGCTGCTACTTCAGCGATCTTCTACAACTATCTATGTCAGCCCGTGCTAGCACTTCTCTGACTCTTGGTCCCCGCTTAACGACAGCACCACTTTCGTGTGGGACCCAAGAGATGACTACAACGCAGTGCGACCACACCAGATAAGCCTCCATCATCAGTTGCGGACTTCGAGGCGATCCTTTAGTGCCCTAGGTGATGCGAGCTTCGCTATCAGCCCCTGCCATAGCTCCATAAAACTCGTGGACGAGTTCTTTCTAACTTGGAGTGAATGAAGGGGATAGGGCCCGACTTGCACGACTTCCATGGCCTGACACGTGCTCAAGGCCTAATTAAAATAAAATTTAGATTTAATAATTCCTAAAATAGTATTTTTGGAATAAAATAATTATTTTTATTCCAAAATTATGTTATTTTTGGATTATTAAATATGGTAATTTTTAAAAGATATCATTTAGTTAAGATTTATGATAGATTTAGATCTTTTAGTTATAGAAAGTATTATCTTTTTATTTTTGATAGTTTTTTTATGGTTTTTTAGAGACCAAGTAATGTAAGCCTATTTATAGGCCTTGTGGGGGAGGATTACGGCTGTCGTACAGTCCTCCTTCAATAATCGATTGAAGGGTTGAGCTTCAGGGATGTGGTGTGCTATAGAGTGTTGAGTTGTCATGTGCTGAGCTATCACGCTAACACTGTAGAGAGAGAGATAATATATTGAAACAAGATGTGATGATGAAGTTCGGCCGAAGCCTACGTCTCTGTGCGGTAATATGCAACCTTTGAATCCACTATCTCTGAAGGAATAGAGCTACTCTCGACATGCCAAGGAGTGCTTATACAAGTAGATAGAGGGTAGAGAAGGGTTGACTAGAGTCTGATCACCAGAAGCCTCGAGGAGCTCTGGAAAACAGAAAGTGGGAATGTAATATGGAATTTCGGATCCTTGGAATCTCTGTCGGGTCTGCTATTTATAGAGGTTTAGGAATATCGGGAGTTTGGTAAATATCCGAGGGGATTGACTATACCCCGAATAGTATTTGTGGGCCCTAGGCAGGGTTGCAGGTCCCACCATTGTCCTCGTGGACCCCAGGCATGACTGTGGGTCCCGTTGTCGGCGTGTGGGCCCCAAGCAGGACTGAGGGTCTTACTATCGTTCTAGTGGGCCCCAAGCAGGCTACGGGTCCCGTTGTCGTCCCTATGGGCCCCAGGCAGGGCCGCGGGTTACACTATCGAGCTAGCGTTACCCAAATTTTGCACCCACAGTTACCCCCTCCCAGCTAGGCAGGTGCTAACCTAGCCGGCTGGGACTCCCTGGTGCAAAAATCGGTCGCTCGTCTATTGACCCCCTATCCGGGGCCGACCGTCGTGCCCGTCTACCGACCGTCGTGCGCGTCTGCTCATCTAAGTGTCACTTATTGACTTAGAGATAGACTTTGGATGATGAAGATGTGATAGTTTTTCCAACTTCTCTATCTTTAGACTTAAGTCAATTTTTCTTCTTCTTCTTCTTTTCCTTAGCTAGCCCTAATACTTGGCTTGGCCAGTCCCGGTGCCTTAGAACGGCATTCCAGATATAAAATTTTCAAGTATGTTGGTTCCATGGTTTTTCTGACTTAGAATATTTTAAGCTATCAAATTTATGGTCTCTCAGACATAGAAAACCTTCATTTCTTTCTTTTTTCCATTCTTTTTCTTCTACTTTCTCTTTCTTTTCTTTCCTTTTTCCTTCCTCTAGTCAAGGTCAGCCAGGGCACTTGTTAGGACTGACGATGGCTCTAATGAGGGCCAACCAGAGTCTTGGTCATGATCGGGCGGAAGTGTCTCTTTTTTTTCCCTCTTTCTTTCACCTTTTTTTTCCCCTTCTTTTTTTTTCTTTTCTTTACCCAAACAACTCCCCCCCCCCCTGCACCCTATTTTTTTTGTCCTTTCTTCTTTCTTTCTTTCATTTCCTTTTTCTCTTTCTTTCTTCTTTGGCTGGTCCTTGGGTATGGTTTGGCTTCCTTCCTTTCCTTCTCCTTTTTTTTTCTTGTTCTTTCTTTCTTCCAGATGTTTTCCAACTTGAAATATTTTTCAAATCTGTTAAACACATGATCTTCCAGACTTAGAATATTTTTCAAATATGTTAGATATATGGTTTTCTAGACTTAGAATACTCCCAAGCCTATTAGACTCATGTTTTTTAGACTTAGGATATTTTTCAAATCCGTTGGGCTCATAGCTTTCCAGACTTATAGTATTTTTCAAGCATGTTAAACATATGGTCTTCTAAACTTAGAATATTTTCGAGCCTGTTAAACTCATGACCTTCCAGACTTAGAATATTTTCTAGCCTATTAGACAGACACATGATCTTTAAGACTAAGAACATTTTCAAGTCCCCTAGATACATGGCCTTCTAAACTTTGAAATTTTTGATGTCTACACAAACATTCAATGCTGCTAGGGTTTCAAGGATTCGGTGACTGAAATCGATTATCCGGCGATGATCTAGTGACCGATCAACGATGGTTCAATGGTCGAAGGCGATGGTCCGGTGATCGACTCCAGCGACCGATGACGGTGGTATGGTGGTGGTGGTTGCATTAGTACATGGAGCAACAGGTGAGATTCGAATCAAAAGGAGCATGCGAGTTTTGACAAATCCCTTTGCCAATAATCACCACAAGAGCAAGACCCGTCTTGGGCAAAATTTTCAGCACATCCTGCGTACGCTACAGCCACGGGACCCACTGCGATTCAAGACACGGGATAGCAGGCCCTAGCACATGGGAGTAGTGGCCCCTATCGCATAGAGCGTGCTGATAGGCCATGGGCAACAGTAGTAGCGTACGCAGGATGTGTTGAAAATTCCCCCCCGCCCGCCCTTGAAATGCTGAAAGCGGTTCGAGCCAGAGCGAGAGAGTATGGGAAACGGGGTCCGTTTCCCATAACATTTTTTTTTTCTTTTTACGGCCAAGTACTAATCGCTGCAGCCCAGAATCCGCGGCAACCTTTGTCTCACGCTCGAACCTCGCGTCGGTCATCCTGTCCGGAATCCGGATCCGTCGAGCTCCTCTTTCTTGGCATAGGCCGTGCTGCCTCTTCTTGATCTTGCGGCGCTCCTGATTCTTTGCAGCGTCTCGGGTACGATTACCAAACCCTCCTCGCCTCTCCCTTCCTCATTTGGTGCAGTCCATTTTAGAGAGAGAGAGAGAGAGAGAGAGAGAGAGAGATTTTGGGGATTAGTTGAGAGATGTTTCTTGCTCGGACTATTTCCCTTTTGATTGAATTTATGAATGACTTGTCTGATTTTGTAAGGAGGAAAGAAGTGTTTCTTTGATTGTCTGATAACTCCACATTGTCTGACTTTTTTTAGATTAATAGCATTTCGATGAAAATTTCAAGTATTTAGCTCTTGATGATTGTGAGCCCATTCAAGTGTTGACCTTCATTGGCTGACCCTGATCGTCGTCCGTGCGTGCATCCCTTGATATGATCTCACTGTTTGAGCCTTCACTAAGAAGTCTGAACCCAGTTCAATGGATCGTTTAGCCCAACCTATTTTAAACCATCATATCTGAACCCAAGTACCTTTTAGACTCAAACCCATCAGCCCCATTAGCCCAACAATGTTCCTAGCCTAAACTTTTTATCCAATCATTTGATTTTCTTGACCTTAGCTTGTTTTGAAAATCTCGAAGAGTTCGATCTGTTCCTACCCTTCGTGCACCATTCTAGCAAACACTCCGATTTACCATTTTGCCCTTACTATCCTGCATTTGTCTAGTATGGACCCCAACATCGCCAAAGCACTAAGAAGTTTGATATCCCGGATTGATGCGTTGGAAAAGAAGATATATACTAACATAACCGAAACTAATGCCCACCTCGATGCGCTCGAGGAAAAGATCATGAGGCATTTGGATGTCGTGAGCCACCAACACCTCTTGCGGTACCTCTTGTGGAGCTGACGGCCACGATCTGGCCTTCTCCCCAGCAGTGCCACTAGTGGATCCTACATAGATGGTCGAGCTTTCACCATCGGAGACCATTGGAGGACTCCGTCCTACCTCTCGAATTTCTACTTCAAGTAGTGTCATAAGTGAAGCTTTTGCTTCGGACAGAGTCTTCAGTGGAGGACCTTCCGTTATCGGCAGCCTTATACGAGAATTCTCCACTATCAATGGAGCCTCTGCTTGTCATAGAACTTTGAGCCAAGCCGCCTTCTTGGTTGAGTTACCAGTGGCATGGGTGGAACTAAGGGGGGGGTCGTGTCTCCCCCCAGTTCAGAATAAATCCTTGGGGGTTGCATCATAGGTGGGCCACGTGGTAGGGTGCGTGCGATTTGGCTCCCCCACAGTTGAAAAACAATGAATAGTCGTTGTCTGTCCGATGCTTGTCATAGATGGAAAATAATGCTGAAACAGTGGCCATCCGATGCACCGTCTCACGATATCAACTAGGGCTAACCAAGGAAAGAAAAGAAAAGAAAAGAAAAAAAAACACTTGCAAGCTCAAGTCACGGGATAGTTCAGGTCTTACTCAGCTGCATGCAGCATGCCGATGATCTGATCCTCACTATCATGTATACGATAGACCCGAAATAATAGGCTATTAACGAACCAGTAAATAAAAGAGAACTTGCAAGTCATGGATCACCACTGAGGGTTCGCTCCGTAGTATCCTAATCCTTGCAGTGGGGTGCTCGGTGCTGCAACCCGTATGCCCATGGGAGGGACAAACAACTTGCAAATTCTATTATAATACCCTCAAATCTCTTCTCCTCTCCTTTATCTCTCTTCTTCAGTGCCCCCCAAAAAATCTCTTTGTGTAGGTGCCCCCTCCACTAGAAAAAAAATAAATTTTACGTGGCATGACTCTATGAATCTATTGATGACTGAGAGCATATGCATTCTTGTTGGATTTTCGCACCCGCTGATTATCAAAACTTCAAATATCATGTGCCAAAACCAAAAAAGGCGAAGCATCGAACTCTATTTGGATTTTTTGACCATTCTCGGTGATCCTTGTGAAAATTGCTTATTTTTTAAGATTCGTTTAAGTAATCGTTACTTAGATCTATTGATAACTTCTTGATCTTTTGATGCTGTTTTTCCTTTGGAATATCAATCGGATGATGATGAACCTAGTACTTAATTACTATGTTTCCATCTATCTTCCGATAAATTAATGTACACAATTGTATTAAAGAATGTCAAGCACAACTTCTATAAAATTTTTATTTTTATTACAAATATTTATATTATATTTTATAAGAAACTTGTTATTTTTCGGTAATTTTTTTTGGCCCCTTGAAGGGAAAATCCTGGTTCTGCCCATGACCAGTGGAGCTTCCACATGTGCTAGCGCACCTTCAACAATACCACAATGAAGCCCCCAACTACATCAGAGTTACCACCACGATTGACTTCCGCGGGTTAGTCCTTCCAGTCGAGCCTTTCCCTCATGACTTCATCTGGTCAAAGCGATCACCATTGGCGCAACCACTCTTGCAGCATCACTTGGGCATGTTCGCTTCTGAGCTACTGCACAATGCACATGTTTGCCTTAATGATCGTCTTCATCAGTTCTCGCCATTACTTGCCTTACTTATGGTCCTAGGATGGTACTTGCAGATAATGTTTTTGGAGCCCGAGACTGTGAGGCGATCGCTTGATGATGTGATAACCACTAGTCGGTCTCCATTACCAGCTCTCGAGTCCACTGATATACTTCGGTGGTGATCCTGATCGATTGTTGTTAAGTGTTAACTGAGAACTCGGGTCGAGTTTGACACAACGAAGCGAATTATGGGGAGCAGAATTGCGTATGAATTGATCCCAAGCCTAGGCACAACCCATATTTGATGGTCCACAGCCACATGGTTTGGGGCTCATTGGTCTTTTATTTGCTATTTTTTAGTTTTTATTTTTCTATTTTCAGAGTTGTTTCTTGACTTAAATTCTGCAGTTCGTAAACCCATTCAGATAAGGGTTGTAATAGGGTTTTAAGAGTCTTGATAGGTCGTGTCGTCCTTGGAGGCTATAAAAACACTTCTAGGGAAGCATTTTCTTTTATTATTGATGAATGAAATTATTTGAAGCATATCGCTATGGAGGCTACCACGGTGGTTCTTCCCCGACGGCGGGAGGCCTAGGGATACCCACTAGAGGCCGACGGCAAGAGGTTGTGGGATGCTTTCTTTCTCTATTTATTTCTCATTCAACTCTCAACTCTTGGTGAACGATCGGCAAAGCTTTGCAGGATCCTCAATTGTCCTGCATCATCCTTACCAGGATTTTGTCACACACTAATGCCCCTTATAAATACCACACTATAGCAAAGAAACTTAAATAAATATCCATAAATGCATGCATTAATTATCAAATTTCCTATCTAAATGAACCTCCTTGTTTATCAAAAGGTACTGCTTTAGAAGGCACCAAGTCTGAACAGGAGTGTAAAAAAGAAAATATGAAACCTTTCGGTAAGAAACTTCGCAAAAAAATAGAAATCGTTGGCATACTGACAGTCTGAATTAAACATCATGATAAGTACATTCTTGAATGGCTATTTATCCGGGATGAACATGATATATGTTCGTTAGCTTTAATCCTTTATGTTCTTAAATGATGGATTCTATTATTTCTGCCCAATTTTTATTGGTAATTCATATAAAGTTAAAGAAAAGTTCACATGAATGACGTGAACAGATGACTATACAATTATCTTTTTAAACATCAATGATAAACAGATTGACAGAGTACTGTTATATTTTAAAGCATTTATATAGTTCAGAACATGAAGGATGTGTGACAGGGATGATGTTGATGTTGTGGGAGAGGTATTTACATATTTATGAAAGCGACAAACTTGGATTTTGATTTTTAATGTCTAGGCCCTCTACTTGAGGCATGTTCATACTTCAGCTGTTGCTAGTATGACCAACGGGAAACCTACCATCATTTGTATTTGATTGAGTAGTGAGTACATTTATATGATTAATATTGATGAAGAATAGGAATGGATTCTAGATGTGACAGTTGTAGATACTATATATGAGCCTGACTCCTTACACTCCAGATAAATTTGTGTTCAGCTCATTTGATTATAATGATATATGGGGAAAAAGTGTTGCTAAATGCATCCCATCATCTATTGGCTATGGGTTGACTCAAAACAAAACACTTTTTCTTTCTAGACTTGATCTGTATTTATTATTCTTTTGCGTACTATAAATTAGACTAGCTTCTTGTTGTTTGGGTAATTATGTCAATATCTTTTTTATGAGAAAACTATAAAAAAACAGAAGTTTTTGCACATTTATAGTTTCTTCACTAAGTGACATGTTCCACATTTTTTTAGAACTAGTGAGTATTGTGGTACTGTTTCAATGAAAGAAACTTAAATATGGCTCATGGTTCTAGTTCCCTCCTTTTCCTTCTTGCCACAGTGGAGAAGTCATGTGAGTGAGATATGGCAGATAGCAAGCTTGGGCTTTGGCAGTGCTGCATTTGCACATATGATAACGATGAAAGCTTATTATCTTGTGAAGTATGTGGAGTTTTTCGTGATTACTCTGGAAGCTTTGGCAATGATGGTCAAGAAAAAGGTCTTTTTTTTTCCCAGGTCATTTGTATCTTGATAATTGGATTATAGGCATTGATTATTTTGTTAAGTACGTGAGCTAGCCTCTATCATTCCTTATTTCCATCGTTTGGTTCTTTTCGTCCCTTTGAGATCAATCAATGTTCCATGCAGTTTGTGGCACTTGCCAGGACTCTGGAGCATCAATAATGGCCAAGTCTCTTTTTGCACGAATGCCTTGTGGGATGCCCAAAACATCTATCATCTCTGATGACCTTCTAAGCAAAGAAGTGAACAAATACAATGAGAAAGGAAGTATTCAAGCACATTTTGACGATCTTCAGAGAAGATTCATGGCTTTGTCTTGCAATCGTGCTACCAGTATAGGTTTGTAACTGACATTTTCTTCACTGGTCATTATATTGATTTTTAATCATTTCAACATATATTACATTTTCTGAAGTTTGACTATCATCTATTATGAAGGTTCTCAGAAACGTAACCTATGGTTCTGTAATATGGATTAGATTGCATCCCTATGTCCTCATTGTTTCCATGTCAAGCCATCGTTCAGGCCACCGCAAGCCTTCTGCATGATCTAACATCTGTTTTCCCCCTTGTTGGAATGGATGCAAGAATAAAATGAGTTTTGGTGTGGTATATATGAAGCAAGCTGTGGGGGTGGCTCACACTGAGCTGGGGTTTTTTTGAGGTAAAGGAGTTGTCGGTTGTATACTAAGCAGTAAGGATTGCTCTTGGTGATCATGTGACACATGCTGGGTTCTTCTAAAAGCCAAAGTGCACAATTTCAGCAAAAAATATGATTATTCTGTAATTTAAAATGTAATTTTGGCAACCAGGAATGAAAGATTATCACTTGCAAAGTATCAACAAAAATTTCCATATATCAAACAATATTCATATAGCAATAAACAAACAAACAAACATTATTATATTTAATCACAGCAAAGACCCTATGGATTAATATCACAAAAACAAAGCTCTTATTCACCAAAATAAATAGAACTAAATAACCGATGGTGGTAAAGATCTATGAAGCCAATGGAACAATAAAAGTCCCAAATAACACAATGATTAGATCAAAGGAAAGACAAATAACGATTACTGCGATGGAAATCATGGAAGTTACTGTTAATCGTCCTATGCCTCGGTGGTGCTCGTCAAGATCTTGGTATCCATAGGATGAAGTGGCGAAGAAGGTGATCCAGAAGAACGAGTGAAGAAACTAAGTGGAAACGATCTCTGAAGAAAGTGACTCATCGCGCCGATATCTCGCTAGGTCGTAGATGAAGTTGATGTGGAGAGGTAGAAGTTTGCGATAGGAAGAAAGAGATGAAGAAGCAAAGAAGATCTGTCGAAGAAGTATCTCGAAAAAGCGATCACACTCCGTTCAAGAACTAGGGTTTCAAAGTTCAATCAATGTTTAATAGTTAATACCTTATTAAGGTTTTATAATGGCTTATAGAATAGAAGGGAATAGAAGAGAAGAAAGAGAGGAAGCGACGTGAGAAAAGAACTCACATAGAATGGGCTAATGTAACATGCAAAACGAGAAAGGGGAAAAGGCATCCATACGGGTAGAGGAGAGAGACAGAGAGAAAGGGAAGGGTGGTGGCCAATGAGTTCAGGGCTCCCAAGGGGCTTCATTTGATCTCCATCATTCATTGGGTCTTGAATTAGATTCAATGGATCTTATTAAAACCAAGTTGGGTCAACTTAAACTACATGGGTTCGAGTCGGGTGCGGAACAAGCCTCTCACCTAAGCTGAACTTAAAATAAAACTGAAATAACTTTCGATCTATAAGTTAGATCGACATATGATAAAAAAAAATTCAAGATAATTAGAAGGGCAATCCATCAGATTAGACAAATCTTCAGTTGGCCTCTCGGATCTCCGTGAGGAAGCGATCGAGCGATCAATTGTCTTGAAAGTCTGGGTATGCCTACATTCTCATGGCTATAATGACCAATAATCTCAAGCTATCCATCTGAGATGCAAACTTATGCCTTCTGCTTGATCTGCCCCCCCCCCCCCCCCCCCCCCCCCCCCCCAACTTGGTGGGGGAATGCAGAAATAGAAGAGGTTTTAGGATGGTAAAATGACAGAGGTGGTTCCAGATGGAACCAGGGTTTTAGATGCGGACATGGTGGTGGCTGTGTAATAAGAATTGTTGGTGATGATTGTGGCTCAACAACTACTAATCCTTGCAGAAACATGGAATCTTGCTACACTAGGATAGAGGAGAGGAGAAGGGTTTCACACTTGCACTCGAGATCATATTATGCTGTTGTGTGCCTTTGGGGATTTGTGGCTACAAAGTCAGATTTAAAAATGAAATCCTCTTGAAAGGAACCAGACATTCTTACACTCAAAGTTGAAACAATATGCAATTCAACCATACTCTTAACACTTTTAATAGGTGTGAAGTAACTAGTCCTTTGTTATGTGATGGACTTTGCTTAAAGCTTCATCGAGGTATAGATTGTGAATGCCAATGCACCCTGAACAAGAATGTCTGACTGATCAAAAGCATAAAAGCTTTGTTTTAGTGGAAAATGCTGAACCACATAAATCTGATCCGGTCAACCATTGAAATATGAAAGATAGGTCATCACCCAAACCTGGATGATAATGAATTCTTTATTATGCTCTAGATCATTAATTTTGTAAATAAGTAGATGAACAACTAGGGAGTGACAGCTTTCCAGAAATAAATACCTTTTTGTGGTGTAAAGAAACAAGACCTATGAAACTCTTTACGTGATGAAAGGGAGGCATGTTGGAACGCATTAAGAGAACATGGTGGATTTCAGTTGGTCATGTTGATATCCTGTTGTGAAGGGGTAGCTGGTTGATGAAAGGTCTGAAATCTGAATCTTGCAAAGAACATGAATACAGAGGTGATTTTGTTCGTCAAAGACGGCTGATTACATTGTTTCTAGAAGAACCAGTTCCATACTCTATTCATTAGCTAAGGCAGAAGCAAATAAGGGAGTGGTCATGTCAGAAACAAGATTAAAGTGAGATTCAATATCCTTGAGATTAATTGAACGATCTTAGATTCATTGTGAAAATAGTCCATGACCTAACTTGAGGTTATCTATTCATGTTTTTTTGGTGACATTTTCATCTAAATGCAAATATAAAAACAGATTATGATTATCCATTTTTTCTCAGCCCAACTATGCCCCTACTCAATGCACTTATCATCACAGCCCTTATACAAAACCACACTGCATAGCTTACTCATTCAACCGTGCATGACAACGAAAATCCAAGATGATGCCTCCTGATTGAAAAGCTGAAGGATGTGTTACTGTAGGTAAAGATTCCTATTTAATATGGAGATATACATACCTAATCATTGGATTATTTACATTTAGCAAACATTAGCACATGCATATGGTAATAGAGGTTTAATCTAGCCGAGACAAATGAGAAGTTTTCCATATGTGAGACGATAAAGCTATCTTAATGAAGTAACTTGATTGTTTAGTACTTTAGTTACTTTTCTAAGTTTGTATCCTCTTTTTTTTTGCTGCAATATTGTATGATAAATATATCCATCAGATTCAACAATTTGTTATTTAAACATTTTTTTACTGTTAGGTTACTTTTTGTAGCTATTGGTTTTGATTTGGTCAAGTGCCCTTAACTTGAATGCGATTCATGATTTCACCCATAATTGGTCAAGTGCCCTTATCTTGAATGCGATTCATGGTTTCTTCCATAATTTTGTAAATGTGGTGATTTTTTAATGTACAATGGATTCAGGATGAGTGTGACGTTTGTTATAAGAGGTCTTCACCTGGGCTCCACCTAGTCTACTTGAACTTCTGGCTTAACTATAATAAGAGGATCCACCCAATTTGAAGTCGATCTAGTTTGTGCCCAACTTTGCATTCCCATTGAAATCTTTGTTTCTCTTGAAGTAAATTTGGTACTATGAACATGTACCGAGCGTGATATAGTTTTTTGCCATTGGGGTAAATTGAAAACTATGGTTATTTTCTCACAAAATTTGAAGTGTCTCATACCTTTTCAATGTGAAGATAAAGTTCCACTAACTTTTTCAACTAGATCTAGGCTCCTACTGGTATCCAAAAAACTATTATTTAGAGCTTTTAAATTTATTCCCAAATTTATGAATTGGTTGCATATTAATGCCAGACAATAAATAACCCACATATATGGATCAAATAGTTGTCAGGAGACCGAGAAAGAAAAGATCAAAGATCCACCAAGGAAGCGTTAATTATGGTAGCAAAATAGCTGAAATAAACTAAAAAAAAACAAACGTTACAGCAACACCAATACAAAACTCAGTCCTAACTGAGTTGAAACTTCCACAAACTAATCTAACATCATACTAGGAGTCTAGGACTTTGTTGAACACTTTCTACTAAAAATGACTTCTAAATTCATTTTATGGCCAACAAAAGGTTCTTAGATTACTAGAAAATTAAAAATCTAAATTACTCCAGTGCTTACTAAATCAAGGACTCTTGGAGGAGGATATGATATAATATAAGTAGGAATCATAATACATTAGGGAACCTTATCATACCTAAAAATGCTAATTCATTAATGAACCCTATTTTGAGGAGGTATCATTGGTAGATTAGGAAAGCCATTAGGGATCCTTAATGAATTGGAAACCCTACACGACGAAAAAATAGTGGAAGTAGAAATCCTAAATGACTTAGGAAACCCCTAAAACAACTAGAACTAAAGATAGAGACAACTTATAAACACTAAATTTAATAAAATAGACTTGACAAGGGCTTCCCTAAATTTTAAATTCAACGGGTCATCATGAACTTGTGGATGCTTTATGCGTCAATTCTTCCTAGATTAAAGAATTCTTGTCCTCAACAAGTCAATAAAACTGATAAACTTGGCTCTTGATTAAATTGTGTTGTATACCGACGTTGGATCTTTGATCGATTGTATGTTCAGGACGTTGCCTCAACGGTTCATAGCTGCTAATTTGATGATGATCGATCAACTAATTGATGAAGGAAGCTCTTGGCTTCACGTACACACGGACCTATGGTCAAAAGGATCCTATAGTTGATGTTGCTATTGACTATCATCGTGGAAGTATTGAATTGGGTGCTTTCTGTGTCAATTCTCCATAGGTTAGAGAATTTTTGACCTCATCAAGTCAATACAAATAATGCATTTGACTCTTGATTAATTGGTGATGTATGCTTACATTGGACATTTGATTGATTGTATGTCCAAGACAATGCATTAACATCTCACTGCTGTCAATCTGGTTATAAATGTAGAAAGATTTTGGTTTCACATACGCGCGGACCTACAGTCAAAAAGATCATATGATTGATGTTTGCTATTGACGATCATCGTGGAAGCACTGGATTAAGGCTACTACTTCAAAACACTTTCCAATATTGATAGTTTATGTTGGATGCTTTGGATGAAACACAAGAGATTCTTCAACAATTGAATCACCATATGGTGGCGGCTAGCAGTACACATCAAAAGGAGAAATAATGATATTTTTTGTTGACCATCATCGTCGAAGTACTGAATTGAGTCCACTCCTTGAAGACACTTTTTAGTATCGATAGTTGTTGCAAATGGATGCTTTGAATCAATACCGAAAACTCTTCCACACTTGAATCACCATTTGTGGCGAGTACACATCCTTCCATCATAGGTTCCTTGGGATATTTTTCAAATTTAGGTGGCAAGCTCCTGTCAATAGGCCTATCAAAGGGCAGGGCTAGGGCAGGTTTGGGGTGAAATCGGGCTCGACCCTTTGTTTTAGGAGGTAGGCCCTAGCCCTTCAGGGCTAGAAAATGATAGGCCCTAGCTCGATCCTTCAAGGGCCAGGGCCGATCAAGGGCCAAGTTGATATCACTAAGATAAGGATTATCGACATATCTATTTATTCAGTGAGATCATTAAGGAAGGGTTAAAACTTTTTTTTCTCCCTAAACTACTCTTATCCAGTGCCTTTAGGCTTTTGGCATTAATTTAAAACTCCACTCATTTATTCGTGCTTGAGACTGGTAATTAAGCTTAAAAAGTATTATAAGTTTTATGAGTGTTATATAATACTTCTAATACTAATATATCCAAACTTGATAACTCCAATTCCTATAGGGTTGCAGTGAGTGACCGATTAATTACTGATTAATCCCACTTGGCCGTTGATTTAGCCCCTTAATAAGTATTATATATATAATATAATTTATGTATATGGAGGGCAGGGTCTAGCAGGGCCGTGCCATAGGTTTCCCTGGCCCGGCCCTCAGGCCCTTAACGGGAAGGGCTTTAGAGGGCTTTGGAGGGTTGGGTCGGGCCGGGCCGGGCCGAGCACCCTCTGCAAAGGGCCAGATTGACAGGCCTACCCGTCAACAACCAGAAGCTCCCGCCTTGGCTAATCAGGAGAAAGATTCTCCATTGTTCTCGGTATTCCCTTGAGGTTGATTCGAGAGAATAGGTTTGGCTGATAATGGGTTTGATGGCCCGTCCTCCCTTGAGTCATGTCTCAGGCTCCTCATGTCTCATTTGAGATGTTTCATCAATAAATTGCACCTCATGCATGAACCATGTGATCTGGCTTATCAGATCTTAGTGTATGCCTCAATATCTTCCACATTCGTAGCTTTCATCCCGCAGGACTTGGAATCGATGTAATGATAGAATTTACCTTACTCTAATACCAGATATTGTCGAAAGAACGAACAATTCCCATTTATTGATCAAATAGGCTTTGGAAAGAGGTGATTGAGGTAGAGCCTATCGAAAATCAACCAAGTAAGGATTTATTAGATAAATAAAAAAACAACTTAAATTAAATTCTTTATTGCATCATAATATGATCTAATTTGTCACTCTTATGTCCTACATTGTTTATATAACCATCAGAACCAATCCAAAACTCAATCCTTGTAGACTTGAAACTTTCCTAACCTAATGGATTAACAAACTATGACTTTCATGTTAAAATATTACTCCTACATCTAAATCACTCAAACTTTTACCAAGGTCAAGGACACTTGGTGGAGGAAGTTATCCTTATATAAGTAGGAATCATAATCCCTTAGGGTATTTTGTCCTGACTCGAAATGATAATTCATAGGGAATCCTATTTTGAGTAGGTATACTAAATAAATTGGGAAAATAGTTGAAAATCCATAATGTATTAGGAATTCTATATGACTAAGGAATCATAATGGAAGTAGGAATCCTAGGTTACGTAGGAACCTCCTTCCCTAAATAACCACCACTGCTTAGAGCAGTTGGTAGTGGTACCCCTCCTTGTGGCCGATGGTCACAGGTTTGATGCTCTTGTGTGACGACTTTGTAGACATTGAAATATTGCCTAAAGCTAGAGAATCAGAAATTTGGCTAAGTCTGGAAGACTTTATTTCCCTGATGACCAGGGAAATTTTGCTTCCTTACATTCTGAAATTTGGCTAAGTCTGGAAGACTTTATTTCCCTGATGACCAGGGAAATTTTGCTTCCTTATACTTTATTTCCCTGATGACCAGGGAAATTTTTCTCTGCACTCAGAAATTTGGCTAAGTCTGGAAGACTTTATTTCCCTGATGACCAGGGAAATTTTGCTTTACACTCAAAAATTTGGCTAAGTCTGGAAGACTTTATTTCCCTGATGACCAGGGAAATTTTTACTTCCTTACACTTTATTTCCCTGATGACCAGGGAATTTTTTTTTTTCTTATACTCAGAAATTTGGCTAAGTCTGGAAGACTTTATTTCCCTGATGACCAGGGAAATTTTGCTTCCTTATACTTTATTTCCCTGATGACCAGGGAAATTTTTGCCTACACTCAGAAATTTGGCTAAGTCTGGAAGACTTTATTTCCCTGATGACCAGGGAAATTTTTGTTTCCTCACACTTTATTTCCCTGATGACCAGGGAAATTTTTGCCTACACTCAGAAATTTGGCTAAGTCTGGAAGACTTTATTTCCCTGATGACCAGGGAAATTTTGCTTTACACTCAAAAATTTGGCTAAGTCTGGAAGACTTTATTTCCCTGATGACCAGGGAAATTTTTTGTTTCCTTACACTTTATTTCCCTGATGACCAAGGAAATTTTTGCCTACACTCAGAAATTTGGCTAAGTCTGGAAGACTTTATTTCCCTGATGACCAGGGAAATTTTGCTTCCTTATACTTTATTTCCTTGATGACCAAGGAAATTTTTCTTGCTTCCTTACGCTCTGAAATTTGACCAAGTCTGAGAGTAAGGAAAGTACTATATCCCTATCGTCCAAAGGCTATATCTAAGTCAATAGAATGATACTTAGAGATGAGCATCCTTCGACAAGTCGATATACAAGGCCGAAGAGTAATCAAGCTTAAGCTCCTACAAGTAAGCTTACGCTAGATTTCGACAAACTCATTGAACCTACCAAGTCAGAAAGGACCGGATCAAGAGTTAACTTGGTTAAAATCTAAGTCGCAGTAAGTCGATTCGGATTTAAGACCCGAACCACAAGTCGTTTTAATCAGACCGGTTCACTCAAGCTCAAAAGGATTAAGCTACCACTGGAAGTTACAAAACCACTCGAATATGATCCTAACCATCAAGGAAGTTATGTAAACCACCTGGAAGTTTCTCTAACCATCCAAGGGAAGTTATAGAAACCACCAGGAGGTTGCTTCAACCACCCGAAGTAGTTATTCTCTACAATAACTACTTCGACCCTTATAAAAGGAGGGACAAGAAGAGAAGAAAGGATCTTTGGCCATAGCAAGAAGAACCTACAAGGCTCCCGACTGAAGATACTTCAAAGCTCCAAGAAATCCCGGAGAAGAAGGATCGAAGATCGAAGCAAACCAAAGAAAATCGAAGACCGAAGATCGAAGATGAAAAATTGAAGATTCAAGTCCAAAGCAAGTCGAAGAACAAGCGAAGAACAAGTGAAGATTCTAGGAGAAGAAGAGTAAAGCAAAGCCCCTAGCCGATCACGCGCGAAGCCCGGAAGGATCAAGCACCGCAACGCTCTTCTCTTTTCATTTTCTCACTTGTTGTAATCTTTGTACTTCGAAATCGAGTATCAAAGGATCAAAGACGGATTTCCCCGCAATCTCTTGATATACATTTTGTACTCCGCTCCCTCGAAGCGAGTCCTTTGAAATTTGTACTTGAGTGAAAAAATCAAATATTTGCTCATACAAATCTAAAATTGATGCTATTCTCAACATGCCCGACCCTAAGCACTTCACGACCTTAGAAGCTTACAAGGTCACTTGGCTTACATCAGGCGATTTATCGCCAACCTCTCCGGGAGATGTCACCCTTTTCACCAGCTCATGAAAAAGGATGTTATTTTCAAATGGGATGAAGCATGTCAAAAGGCTTTCCAAGATATTAAAGACTATCTCTTGAAACCACCAGTTCTGACAGCACCCACTCCAAGGATATCCTTGATACTTTACATAAGCGCACAAGAACACTCTCTGGGGGCATTACTTGCACAAGAAAATGAATTCGGGAAGGAAGTAGCTTGTAACTATTTGAGTCGTACTCTTGTGGGGACAGAATTAAACTATGCTCCTATAGAAAAGATATGCTTAGCCCTTATTTTTGCCACAAAAAAGTTAAGGCATTATATGTTGGCTCATACTATTAAACTTGTATCTAAAGCAGATCCCCTCAAATATATTATGTCAAGACCTGTTCTATCAGGAAGACTAGCAAAATGGGCTCTACTCCTGTCAGAATTTGATATCATCTTCACCCCCTAGAGAGCAGTCAAAGGGCAAGCCTTAGCAGATTTCTTGGCTCATCACTCCATTCCTGCTGATTGGGAGTTAACTGAAGAATTACCAGATGAGGAGGTCTTCTTTGTAAACATAATCCCTTCTTGGGAAATGTTCTTTGATGGAGCTGCAAAACGACAAGCTGCGGGGGCAGGGATTGTTTTCGTTTCGCCAAACTCCGAAACTCTCCCATACTCTTTCTCATTGGCAGAGCCTTGTTCAAACAACAAAGCCGAATACCAGGCATTAATTATTGGTCTTGAACTCGCTCGGGACATGAAACTTCAAGGGTTACGAATATATGGTGACTCCAAACTCATCATTCATCAAGTCTTGGGAGATTATGAAGTCAATAAGGAAGACCTCAAGTCCTATCATGAATATGCTCTTACTTTATTCAACAGCATCGAAGCAGCAAGCATTCAACATGTACCAAGAAGTTCGAATCAACAAGCTGATGCCTTGGCAAATCTAGTAGCATCGCTTGCTATTCAAGACCTTGACCAATTAAATATTCCTGTTTGTCGAAGGTGGATACTCACTCTGGAAGATCAATTCAATCAGGTTATAGGCCAGAAAAATGAAGATCATTCCTATGTCATTGAAGAACAAGACTGGAGACAACCCCTCATAGATTACCTTGAGAGTGGCAAACTCCCTAAAGAAGTTAAACACAGAACAAAGATAAGAAGACGAGCCCCCAAGTTCTTGCATTTCAATGGCGAATTATATCGTCGAAGCTATGATGGTACACTTATGAGATGCTTGACCGGGGAAGATATCAAGTTTGCTCTCCAAGAGTCACATTCAGGTATATGTGGTACTCATCAGTCAGGGCCGAAACTTCACTTTCGTATCAAAAGAATGGGATACTACTGGCCTACCATGGTTAAAGATTGTTTAAACTTCTCCAAAAAGTGTCATGCATGCCAAATCCATGGTGATTATATTCGTCAGCCACCAGAACCACTTCATCCTACAGTCGCTTCATGGCCATTTGACTCTTGGGGACTTGACATAGTCGGTCCATTACCCAAATCTTCTAAGCAGCACCTTTATATTCTAGCAGCGACAGACTACTTTTCCAAATGGGCAGAGGCAGTCCCTCTCAGAGAAGTGAACCGAAATTCAGTCATGAATTTTATTCAAAATGATATCATCTTCCGATATGGAGTTCCTCGTTGCATCGTTACTGATAATGGCAAGCAATTCAAAAACGCTGCTATGGATAATTTCTGTGCTAAGTATAAAATCAAACAGAGATGTTCTACAATGTATAATGCTCCCGCCAATGGTTTAGCAGAAGCCTTCAATAAGACCTTATGCAAACTCTTGGAGAAGGTGGTTTCTAAATCTAAAAGAGACTGGCACGAGCGTATGCACGAGGCTCTATGGGCTTATCGAACATCGTTTCGTACTCCGACTCAAGCAACACCATATTCCCTTGTGTATGGAGTAGAGGCGATTCTACCTCTAGAACTTCAAATTCCTTCTCTAAGAATTGCTATCCAAGAAGGTCTTACTACTGATGAAAATGCTCAACTCCGACTTGCGGAATTGGAAGCTCTAGACGAGAAAAGACTTGAGGCTCAACAACGACTTGAATGCTATCAAGCTCGTATTTCTCGAGCGTTCAATAAAAAAGTTAAGCCTCGCTCTTTCCAAGAAGGGGACTTGGTTCTAGCAGTGCGACGTCCCATCATCTTATCCCACAGAGCAGGAAAAAAATTCGATGCTAAGTGGGATGGCCCTCATGTCGTCAGAGAAGTCTATACTAATGGAGCATATCTACTTATGACACCAGAAGGAGGCCAACTTGGCCCAATCAACGGCAAGTTCCTCAAGCGATATTATGCATGAAGAAAATCACTTTATATTGCAAATGATAGTCCTGATAGATATGGGTGCCAACCTAGTTGGGATGCATATTGATCAGGGTGATGCAAGTAAAAAAAAATCCAAAGGAACTACGTGTGACTAGATCCCTTGAAAAAGGGTACGTAGGCAACCTAAGGAAACCCCTCAGGTTCAGTCCAAACAAAAAAAAATAAAACTCATATTCAGCAGAGCAATCAAGAAGGAAATACCAGGCAAATTCATATATTACATAAGTCTTAAATAAAGTCTAAGAGAAAAAAAAAAGTACAAGGCTTGATAATCAATAAATCGAGCTTAAATCCCGAAGACGCTGCATAAGCTCCTCTCGTGCGCCATCTATAGCTAAGACTGAAGATGCCCCAGCTTCCTCTTGACCCTTGAGTTCGGTCAGTTCCTTCTCTTTTTTAATCTTCTGTGCCTTCAGGGAGTTGAGGTAATCATGCTGTAAAGTCACGGTATCAGAAGCTGCAGCCAAACGATTTTCGCAAGAAATAACCGCCGCTTTAGCCTCTTCTAATGCTAAACGAGCAGAAGTTTCCTCTGACTTTGCTGCTGACAGTGTAGAATCACCCTCATTCAAGAACTGGGAGAACGACTTTAAAGTCTCTTCTATCTTCGCTATCTGGTCCGGACTAACGATGGCCTTCTCTTTGACAAACGATGAACGCCGGTTATGATAAGTATGACTGTCTTGAAGAAGTGATTCGATCTTTTCAACAAAGACAGAATCGTTCACTCCAAATTTTCGAAGACGATCACAAAAGATGACACCCATACTGGTCCACCACTTCTCTAATGCTGAAAATCCCGCTTGATGAAAGGGCTTCAGTGAGCAGTCTATGAATGACCTGCAGGGAACCAGCATGATAGCAGCCAAAGAACGGTCCATCTCCTCAACTGAACTATGCATAAATCCAGTTGCCTCAGACATAGCTGGACTCATCCCAGCAATCGACTTCGGCTTCTTGAAAACAGGGACTTCGGCCTGAGCTTTCTGACATACCAAAGAAGATTGAACTTCATGATCCACTGGTGTTGAGGAAGGACCTGCAAGTTCCTCAAACACAGAGTCATCCACTATTTCTTTTGTGGTCATCTCAACGGTTACTGATGCTTCGTGATTTTTTCCAACACCCTCATCTTGCAAATCCTGGAAAAATGGGTATGTCGCTTCAAAGGTATCATCCTCCATCAATCCTTTGCCAATCACTTCAGTTAGATCATCATTAGGAATGCAAAGACCGCCAGCAGAATACCCTATACAACAAAGCGATAGGGTAAAACATACAGCAATCATTAATATTCAAGGATTACAAAGGGGACAACTCATACCTGAAGTAGTAATATCAACACCTTGAGTTGCCGCATCAGGAGGAGAAGCTGCAACAAGAGCAGTCTCCAATATTTGACGCCTCGATCCAGTAGGGACGTCGCAAGAGGATTAATGATCTCCCGAATAGAAGAACTATCCTCTGATGTTCTCGCCCTCTTCCTGGCACCTCTTTCATCTCCCTGTCGCTCAGAAGGCACGGCTGGAGGAACAGGACGCTCAGAAGTGCCAGAACAAGAAGACTCAACTTCTCTGTCATATTCTGTTCGGCGATGGCACGCTCGTGAAGAACCAGGACGAGAGTTCTTTTGGAATCGAATCTCCGTCCTATCTCTCATGCCTTTATCTTTTTTGAACTCAAACGAGCTTTTCTCACTCGATTTCAACATATAAGGAGGATACATAGCCAATCGATTCTTGATTCCCCCTCTTACTAAACTTGAATATGCTGAATATACGCAGTCTCTGAGGTTTACTCCTTGTAATGGAAGAGCAAAACTAACTCCAGTATGCCTCTCACTGAATACTAACCAATAACCAAACGCCAACTTTGGAGACACTTCTTCCTTATAAGGGATAGGTGTTCCAGGTATCGTTTGCATAAAACCTTGTTGACGAGAAAACCGATGAGGGCTATACTGTGCTATCTGTACTGTATTACCCCGACGGAATACAAGAAACCCTGGTTTACAGCTCAACATTGAGAGGAAGATGGGGTATGGCATCTTGCCATTATCATAAAAAATGCCCTTTTCTCTATCAGGGATCAACTTCCAAGCTTCATGGGCAAAACGAAAATCAGCTTCTCCCATAGTACGAAGAATCATTCTAGCGTCTTGAGCTGACCCTTCCCAAGGCTGATAAGCTGCCAGAGCACCAGATACTGATATGAGGAAAGGAAATCTCTTTTGCCGAAGATTCTTGGCAAATATCCCTCTCGGAAAGTGAAGTCCAATCCACCCATATAAGTAGTGAAGGGGACAAAAGGAACTAGCCCGACCTAGCTCACCACTGAACTTGGGGCTTGTAGACAGGCTGCTGTAAGTCCGCGTCAGACCATTGTAGAGTAAGCATAATATGGGAACAGCCAAATTGTATTCGGTACCTTTCACCATATTTACAGCTGGGATGAAAGTACCAGGACGAATCAAGTCACCACTCCAAGGCAGGGCGAACTTACAAAGAAAAAGAACAATCGCCGCAGACCTATAGACAATCTTCCCCAGAGTGCTATTGGCTGACAATCCTAGCAAAACGTAAGGACTGGGTTTCGAACCAGAAGGTCGTTTCTCTGGAGGCATAAGACTGATTGGCCTATCAATATCTCCTGATTGGTCAAGTTTAACTTTGGCTTTCCTTATGATATCAGTTTTCTGAGAATTAACAGCTCGAGGGTACCCACGAAACCAAAAATCAATCCAGTCACAATGCCGAACTCGGTCACTACGGCAAGATGCAGCAATAATTGCAAAAGCTTTGAAAAGATAGGAAAGTCCTGAAGGAGTATATACACAGTCGAAAAGCTCAAAGAGATTAGGGACTCTCTCTTGGTAATATTCTCCACTCATGAGACAACCTGATATCTGGAAGAAGAAAAATGAAGAAAGTAAGTCACACGTATGAATGTCACTCAAATTCAATTTCAAGTATGAATATACCTGATAGATCTCCGACAAGGAAATCCCTATTTCCCCAATAGAAGTGAGGAATGTATTCGTTTCCGGACACCAGAGCTCACACAAAGCTCTATACATTCCATCAGGCCTACAATATTCATAACAAGCAGGTTCCAGCATAACAGATATATTTCTAGTAGCCTCTCGGCCGCGCAAGGCTTCGAAGACTTCGTGCATCCATTCACCGAAACCATTGAGATACTGGACATCGCCACGACCTCGTATTTCGTCCCCCCATCGAGTGAATCTTGAAGCAATTTTTGAAGCAATTTGAGGAATGGGTACCATTTCAGCCGTTGTATGATGATACGGAAAAGAAAGAATCGGAGCCTTTTCAAAACGGCTAATGGGTCCAGCGCTCTTCTCAGCTCCATGACTATCGTTGTCACAACTCTCGTGCTCAACGATTCTCAAGGTAGTCAAAGAGTTTGGGCCATTCTTTTTCAGAGTTGCCCCATGCTGCTTGACTTTCGCATAAGGAAAAACAAGATAAGTGACCCCTCGTTCTTCTTCTTCTTCTAACCACCCATCTTCTGGCATAGCAATGTATTTCTCTGAAGTACTCATACCTACACACAGAAGATTGAATTAAAAGTTAGAATACATTTTGCAAAAGTTGACCATCGAAAAATATCAAAGATCGAAGATCATTGCAAAGGAAGGAAAGAACATCAAGGAACAAGCAAAATAAAGAAAAGAATCCCGTTTTATGTAAAAGGGGAGTCAAAGGACGAGCTGTACCGTCATAAGTACCGCTGTCCTTAAAAAAAAAAAAAAAAAAAAAAAATTGGCCGACCCTGGGGATTGCCTGGCCGGCCCTGGGAAAAAAAAAAATGACCTGGTCAAACCTGGTCAATTCGGGTAGATGAATAGTCAAAGATTATCTAACATCATGCACGAGATATGCAAGAGCATAAAAAAAAAAAAGGTAAAAATGAGAGCAAAAAAAAATCGTTCTTACGAAATCTTGAACTAGGGTTTCTAAAAACCTAGTCGATTCAAGTAGATGGATAGTCAAAGATCATCTAGATGCATGAAAGATGATCCAAGAATCAAATATCATATGATATACAAGAAGATCAAAAAAAAAATTCAAAAAGGTAAAAGAGGAGATCAAAGATCATTTTTGCAAAATCTTGAACTAGGGTTTCTAAAAACCTAGTCGATTCAAGTAGATGAATAGTCAAAGATCATCTAGATGCATGAAAGATGATCCAAGAATCAAATATCATATGATATACAAGAAGATCAAAAAAAATTCAAAAAGGTAAAAGAGGAGATCAAAGATCATTCTTGCAAAACCTTGAACTAGGGTTTCGTTTTTTTTAAAAAAAAAAGGGCCCACAAAGATCATTGCAAAAGGAGAAACGAAGATCAAAGAGCAAGCAAAGCAAAGGAAAAGATCAAGATTATGATTACCTTGGATGATTTGATCGTCTACTTGCCGAAGGAATCAAGTTTGCGAGATGGTTTTTGCAAAATACCTTGAAGTAGGGTTTTTAGACCTAGCTCCAAGAAATACCGAAAAATAAGTTAGAAAAGGAGAGGAGACCCCTTTTTATAGACAAAGGGGGGTCAAAGGACGAGCTGTACCGCCGTCCTAAAAAAAAAATAAAAAAATAAAAAATAAAAAAAATCAAAGATTGACCTTTTTCGCTTTTCGCTTGAAACGTCAATCCTTGAGGGGGCAATTTGTAGACATTGAAATATTGCCTAAAGCTAGAGAATCAGAAATTTGGCTAAGTCTGGAAGACTTTATTTCCCTGATGACCAGGGAAATTTTGCTTCCTTACATTCTGAAATTTGGCTAAGTCTGGAAGACTTTATTTCCCTGATGACCAGGGAAATTTTGCTTCCTTATACTTTATTTCCCTGATGACCAGGGAAATTTTTCTCTGCACTCAGAAATTTGGCTAAGTCTGGAAGACTTTATTTCCCTGATGACCAGGGAAATTTTGCTTTACACTCAAAAATTTGGCTAAGTCTGGAAGACTTTATTTCCCTGATGACCAGGGAAATTTTTACTTCCTTACACTTTATTTCCCTGATGACCAGGGAATTTTTTTTTTTCTTATACTCAGAAATTTGGCTAAGTCTGGAAGACTTTATTTCCCTGATGACCAGGGAAATTTTGCTTCCTTATACTTTATTTCCCTGATGACCAGGGAAATTTTTGCCTACACTCAGAAATTTGGCTAAGTCTGGAAGACTTTATTTCCCTGATGACCAGGGAAATTTTTGTTTCCTCACACTTTATTTCCCTGATGACCAGGGAAATTTTTGCCTACACTCAGAAATTTGGCTAAGTCTGGAAGACTTTATTTCCCTGATGACCAGGGAAATTTTGCTTTACACTCAAAAATTTGGCTAAGTCTGGAAGACTTTATTTCCCTGATGACCAGGGAAATTTTTTGTTTCCTTACACTTTATTTCCCTGATGACCAGGGAAATTTTTGCCTACACTCAGAAATTTGGCTAAGTCTGGAAGACTTTATTTCCCTGATGACCAGGGAAATTTTGCTTCCTTATACTTTATTTCCTTGATGACCAAGGAAATTTTTCTTGCTTCCTTACGCTCTGAAATTTGACCAAGTCTGAGAGTAAGGAAAGTACTATATCCCTATCGTCCAAAGGCTATATCTAAGTCAATAGAATGATACTTAGAGATGAGCATCCTTCGACAAGCCGATATACAAGGCCGAAGAGTAATCAAGCTTAAGCTCCTACAAGTAAGCTTACGCTAGATTTCGACAAACTCATTGAACCTACCAAGTCAGAAAGGACCGGATCAAGAGTTAACTTGGTTAAAATCTAAGTCGCAGTAAGTCGATTCGGATTTAAGACCCGAACCACAAGTCGTTTTAATCAGACCGGTTCACTCAAGCTCAAAAGGATTAAGCTACCAGTGGAAGTTATAAAACCACTCGAATATGATCCTAACCATCAAGGAAGTTATGTAAACCACCTGGAAGTTTCTCTAACCATCCAAGGGAAGTTATAGAAACCACCAGGAGGTTGCTTCAACCACCCGAAGTAGTTATTCTCTACAATAACTACTTCGACTCTTATAAAAGGAGGGACAAGAAGAGAAGAAAGGATCTTTGGCCATAGCAAGAAGAACCTACAAGGCTCCCGACTGAAGATACTCCAAAGCTCCAAGAAATCCCGGAGAAGAAGGATCGAAGATCGAAGCAAACCAAAGAAAATCGAAGACCGAAGATCGAAGATGAAAAATTGAAGATTCAAGTCCAAAGCAAGTCGAAGAACAAGCGAAGAACAAGTGAAGATTCTAGGAGAAGAAGAGTAAAGCAAAGCCCCTAACCGATCACGCGCGAAGCCCGGAAGGATCAAGCACCGCAACGCTCTTCTCTTTTCATTTTCTCACTTGTTGTAATCTTTGTACTTCGAAATCGAGTATCAAAGGATCAAAGACGGATTTCCCCGCAATCTCTTGATATACATTTTGTACTCCGCTCCCTCGAAGCGAGTCCTTTGAAATTTGTACTTGAGTGAAAAAATCAAATATTTGCTCATACAGACTTCTACCCTCTCCGCTTGTGTGACAACTTCTGCTGATTCCACTCATGTGACGACCTTCCGTCGACTTCTAACGACTCCGCTGGCATAGCTCCTTCTTGGCCTGGCCGAGGCTTTGTTCTCGGCTAGTAGGATTAGGGGTGGGGGACTTGGGCGGGTTTGACCCAAACCCGACCTGCCCAACCCGAACAATGGACAAAGATGGGCAAAGCTAGTTAAAAACTTGGACGGGTTTGGACAAAAAAATATCAACCTGATTTCAATTTGGACAGGTTTGGGCACCGATCTTCCCAACCCGAGGAACCCGAGAAAGTGACACGCTAAGGTTGAATGCTTTGGTAGTTTTTTTTTATGGAAATCAAAGATTGTCTGTTTGA
Organism: Chamaelirium japonicum; assembly: GCA_947650365.1. Classification (NCBI taxonomy): domain Eukaryota; kingdom Viridiplantae; phylum Streptophyta; class Magnoliopsida; order Liliales; family Melanthiaceae; genus Chamaelirium; species Chamaelirium japonicum. Next base: position 17,057,054 of record OX393554.1, read on the forward strand.
TGTTGAATGCTAAGAATTCGTTTGAAATATGTGAGGATATGGGTTGGACTTTATGTTTTCGTTATGCAATTCAAAGATTTTTTTTTATCCAATTCAAAAATATGTTGTGCTTTTTTCTATCTATTTATGTGCACAAGCATTTCTAATTGGGCAACCCGCCCAACCCGTCCAACCGCCCATTATTTTGCAAATTGGGCAACCCGAGGAACCCGAGCAACTAGAATGGGCAAGCACGGGTTGGGTTTCCACCGGTTCCTCGGGTTCCACGGGCAAAACGGGTTAAGGTTTGTGCAAGTCGGGTTGGGCATGGGCAGACCCTTGAACCCGCCCAAGACCCACCCCTAAGTAGGATGGGTCATGGGTGTGGGTGTAACATGTACCAAAGTAAAACTAGAATTAAAAGAAAGGACAACAAATGAATACTAAAACCTAAATGAATAGAATCAACAAGGACTCCCTAAATTCTATATCTAATGGATCATAATGAACCCCTAGATTGTGGTGTACCGTCTTGGCCTATATTAATAACCGACACTTAACATTTCACTATTTCACTATGGAGATATTTAGGTATAGCAATGTAGTTTGGGCTAGCTGGTCATCACCTTATAGCTTGCGAAATTGGCCTAACCCAATATGAAAACCGGTGGAACTCTACATACTCTTTTAATTCTTTTTTTTTTTTTTTTTTTTTTTTTTTTCTGTTTCCTTCGATATTTGTGCTTGTTCAATAAATATTTGTCTCTCACGAGTCAAAAAGGACATAGGAAGGAGACCCAAATATTTAAGTTAGTGTATCATGTTTATATGTTGTTCAAGCGCATATGTATACATATGTGTGTATCACGCTGTATAATGGCATGCACAATTTGGAGAAAGATATGCATGATTATGGAAATATGCATATATTATACTCTATGCTCACATGGAGGGAGTCACAAAGACGCCGAGGGAAATATGATCCTCCTCATGTTGTTATCGCTCAGCGGGGATTTTTTTCTTCTATTTATCTCCCTCTCTCTCTCTACCGCCAAAACACTAAGGATTCACTGTGATCTTTCTTGACTCCGACATGATCTTACCTTTCGTTGGTTCACACGATTAGAGACAGGAGGGAATCACTCGACAGGTCTCTCTCTCTCTCTCTCTGTGTTGAAAAATTAGGGATTTTCTATCGGATCACTAAAGTGATATCCCTGCGATGCCACGACTTATTGTGCTCTCCCGCAATGGTATCATGCCGTGTCGACACGGGTGGACATGGGAATCCGTGTCAACACGGCTCCTAAGCCTCAATTTACCATGTCGCCCATATCATAGCTTTAAACATGTATACATCTTGCATGTATAACACACAAGCACATGCACATTTCTTATGTTTCATTGTTGATTTGATTGTTTGATTAGCATATATATGACAATTAAGATCTCTTGAATGAATATTGATATGTATTGATGTTAACAGCCCCTTTCAGGTTTGATACCCCATCACCGGATGATATCGTTTATGCCGGGAAGAATTCTGCAAGAGTCGTCTCAAAAGGTATTATTTTCATGAATTTACGTGTTATCAATAAAAAGAAATAGTTTATTGTCACAAAGAGGAGAAAGATGAGAAATTGAATTGACAATGATAAGACATAGGGGTAACATTAAAGGATATCACCTGTCGTGAGTTTTGTGACTCGTGTAACAAATTTGATGTGGGCTTTTTTTACATATTGACTTTTTTGTATTTTAGCCTTACCTATTAGTATGGAGCATGTAGAGATGCTGTTAAAGTCAAGGTTTGGAATTTCGGCCGAAACCGATCCGTTTTGGCCGTTTCAGATCGGTTTCGGTCGGAACCGGTCCCGAAACCTCCAGTTTCGGGTTTCAGTACTCAGCACTCAGTAAAAGCAGGAATGGGTTCAGGATAAGGTGTATTTCAGCATGACAAGTTGACAGACATATTTACATAAAATAACTTGAAGTAAATGGATAACATAAAGATCATCTACTTAAATGTTTTTTATGTAAATAAGCAAATACCCCCCATTTGGATTTAATAAAAATATCAGAACAATCAAAATCCAAATGAATCAAAATATAATTTTTCAGTTCCTATACAAAATAAGTCTTTACAGCTTTTGGCTAAAAAAGAAAATTCGGTGAAAAAAAACCACAATGTATTTTGGACCAAAAAAATCGTAGAAATCTAGAAGTATAAGATCAACTTACAAAGTCCTGTAAAATATTTTGAATTTATAAAAAAATTCTTTTACAATAACTCTTTTCCTCCAGACTTTAACAAAATTTAGAATCACGATTTTTCAACCTTTTTCACAAAAAATCGACTTTTTAACAAAAAATCGGGGCAAAGCAAAAGCCACGCTCTTTTGAAAACAAGACCACTATGAAGTGGGTACCGATATAATTATTTTATATTATTTTTATAATTTATAATTATTTTAAATTAAAAAACGAAATCGAAACCACCGAAACTCCGATCCGAAACTCCGAAATCGACCGAAACCAATCCTCGGTGGGCGGTCCGAAACCACAAACCTTGATTAAAGTTATGTTAATCAACTCACCATTTGGGGCAATTATGTCATTTGAACACAGAGAGGGGCATCCTAGTCTTATGATAGATAATAGAGATGCAAGTCTGGACTCTAGAGTAATCAGACATTGTTTCCTTTCCTTTCCCCACTCCTCTTTGTTCTCTTTCATTTTCCTTCATCTTTTTTGTTCTTTATTTATTTCATCACCATTAAATTATTATGATAATAGTTAGGTTCAATCCTGAACCATTGAGTTGGGATCTTGAGTCTTCCCATCACCAAATGATTATAAACATGGATGAAAGTAATCCAGCATGATATAGTTTGAAACCAAACGATGAATCCATAGACCAAAAGGCAAGAAAAAAGAGAATATTAGCCCTATAATGCAAAAATGCCTCTTTTTTATGCTTACAAAACCTTCTATAATATATATATATATATATATATATATATATATATAGAGAGAGAGAGAGAGAGAGAGAGAGTAGTGATACATTGCGGCCGGGTAACGTGCGGCCACCCCCTTCTGGGGCATTTTTGGAATTTTTTTTTTGGGGGATTGATCACCCACCCTTGGATAGCACACACAAAAAATTTCAGCCCAATCCAAGACCTGTAGGCCGTTGAAATGTGATCGATTTTTATCGGTCGTTCATTTTTGTCGTCATTTTGATCAACACATTTGGACGGCCTACAGGTCTTGGATCGGGCTGAAATTTTTTGTGTGTGCTATCCAAGGGTGGGTGATCAATTTCCAAAAATAAAATTCCAAAAATGCCCCGGAAGGGGGTGCCGCACGTTAAGGCCGCACGTTACCGGCCGCAATGTATCACTACTATATATATATATATATATATATATATATATATATATAGGGTCAGGATCGGATGACCCAGCAAATTTTGACCCATTAATAACCCAGCACCCTTTGATGCACTTAGAGGTTATAGAATGGGCTGATTTTTTGTAGACATGTCGTCTATCGTATGTTGATCATCCTCACAAAAAATCAGCCCATTCTAAAACCTCTAGGTGCATCAAATGTACTATTCAAATCAACGGTTTTTTACTGTCAATTTTAACCGTTGATTTGAAGATCTCATTTGATGCACCTAGAGGTTTTAGAATGGGATGATTTTTTGTGAGGATGATCAACATATCATAGACAACATGTCTACAAAAAATCAGCCCATTCTAAAACCTCTAGGTGCCTTAAAGGGTGCTGGGTTATTTGCTGGGTCAAATTTTGCTAGGTCATCCGATCCTGACCCATATATATATATATATATATATATATATATATATATATATATATATATATATATATATATATATATATATATATATATATATATAGGCCGTCCAAATGTGTTGACAAAAATGAACGACCGATAAAAGTCGATCAAATTTGGACGGCCTACTGGTCTTGGATCGGGCTGAAATTTTTTGTGTGTGCTATCCAAGAGTGGGTGATCAATCCCCAAAAAACAAATTCCAAAAATGCCCCGGAAGGGAGTGGCCGCACGTTACCCGGCCGTAATGTATCACTACTCTCTCTCTCTCTCTCTCTCTCTCTATATATATATATATATATATATATATATATATATATATATATGGGGACGGGGAGCCTGGACCTCAGGTGCAGCGTCAACGCTGCACCTGAGGCTCTGCGCGCGCCATGTGTCGACAATTGGAGAGATCGGACTCCCCGCGCCGCTTCCGGACCTAAGTAAAAGCCTGCAAAATTTATGGCCGTCCGATCGAAACTTTTAGACCGTCTGATCCCGTGCGGCACAGCTGTTCGGTTTGATTCGACTCCCATCCGTTCGATCGATTGGAATCGAACGGAAGGAAATCTTTTTCGCTGTTACTATAGCGGCTACAGTAACAGCGAAAAAAAATTCCAACCGTTCGATTCCCATCGATCGAATCGAACGGATGGGAATCGAATTAATACACATATGGGCCGGTCGATTCCCATCCGTTTGATCGATTGGAATCGAACGGATGGAAATTTTTTTCACTGTTACTGTAGCCGCTACAGTAACAGCGAAAAAGATTTCCATCCGTTCGATTCCAATCGATCAAACGGATGGGAGTCGAATCAAACCGAACAGTTGTGCCGCACGGGATCAGACGGTCTAAAGGTTTCGATCGGACGGTCATAAATTTTGCAGGCTGTTACTTCGGTCCGGAAGCGGCGCGGGGAGTCCGATCTCCCCGATTGTCGACACATGGCGCGCGCAGAGCCTCAGGTGCAGCGTTGACGCTGCACGGTGGTCCAGGCTCCCCGTCCCCTATATATATATATATATATATATATATATATATATATATATATATATATATATATATATATATATATATATATATATATATATATATATATATATAGGGTAGGGATACTCTTACTCATGGAGTTACACACCGTCTTTTATCTACCCTAGAGATTTTAGAATTTGATGAAACTTGATGGGGATGCTATCTATGGCTAGTTGATCATCCTCACTAAAAATCATCAAATTCTATAACCTCTAAGGGCATCAAATGTTAGAAGCTTTATCAACTGTTCATTTTAACCGTTAATTTGAGTAGTATGTTTTATACCCCTAGAGGTTATAGAATTTGATGATTTTTGGTAAGGATGATCAACTTGCCATAGATAGCATCCCCACCAAGTTTTATCAAATTCTAAAACCTCTAGGGTTGGTAAAAGGCGGTGTGTAATTGTATAAGTAGGATTCCATAAGTAAGAGTATCCCTCCCCATATATATATATATATATATATATATATATATATATATATATATATATATATATATATATATATATATATATATATATGTGTGTGTGTGTGTGTGTGTGTGTGTATGTGTGTGTGTGTAAAATAGTGAAAGTTTTCGTGACATGGTGTGGGGAGCACAGGGAAGTGCAACGGTATCTTAGCCTTCTGATACACTCAATCACAGAAGGTTGAATCACACCCAACCATGGGAACCCCAACTGACGATGCACAAATCACCAAGGGATGAATCGCACCATGGCACAATGGGACCCAACCCTGATAGGATGCAACGAAAACATGGACCCACAAAGGGGTGCATCCATTTCACCATGGTATAATATGACCCAGCCCTTATGGGAAGCAATGGAATACAACCAGCATGGAATCCACAAAGGATGCATTAGGCGATCCCACCATCAGATGAATCGCATGCCATCCATGGCTTGGTGGATTTATCCTTCAGTGCTTGAGTACATACTATACATCGGACTACTTTGATCCCACTGCACCCCCCCTGTTGACATCGTGCGTCCGATCACATTGCTATATATATATATATATATATATATATATATATATATATATATATATATATATATATATATATATATATATATATATATATATACAATGCAGTGTGAGTTGCGGGCAATAGATGCGATGTTTCTTCTGTGCTGTCGGATTCATTTGAATCGCACAGTCCAAAAACCCACCACCAACACATTTATGTCCTTGCCTTTATGTCGATTCGGTGGTTGGTGAGACAATTGTCTCTAGTCGTCCAACATTCCAGAGCATAGCCCCCTTTTTCGATACCCAGCTCTGACCGATGAATCGCATCCATCCCCGTTCGGTAGGCACCCCGATCATCTCCGATCAACGGTGCCTGCCAGTCGAGGATGGGTGCGATTCACCGGTCGTGGCTTGTTGCCGGAGAATAGGATGATCAGAGGACTAAACGAGGGAGGCGAGCCAGAGTTTGCTTCTCAGATCTAGATGGCGATTGAAGGGGAAAGAGGGAGGACAGTCGGGGGGCTGTCGGAGGGGGCTGAATGCGATTAATGGCCAGGACCGAGTGCAATTCCTGGACGAGGGTGGAGGAGGAACTGCCGGAGGGGAAGGAGACCTGAGGGGGTTGAATGCTCATCATCGTCGGCGGCTGAGTGCGGAGAAAAGTTGGTGATGAGGTGTAAAGGGTAAACTTCACAACATGACAAACAAGTATTGATGTTTAGCCTTAACACCTCATCACCTCTACGGTATCACCTTCAGAGATGGCCATTGGATCAAATAAAATCGAGTGACG